>PVIH01003915.1:81290-150493 GCA_004025045.1 Sigmodon hispidus
TTTATTACAGCAGCAGAGATAGGGGCACTCCAACAAGGCCACACCTATTCAACAAGACCACTCCCACTCCAACAAGGCCACACCCACTCCAACAAGGCCACACCCACTCAACAAGGCCACACCTACTCCAACAAGGCCACACCTACTCAACAAGGCCACACCTACTCAACAAGACCACACCTGTTAGTTTTTTTGCATGTGTGGTGTGAATGGAATCTCAACACCGGGAGTACCACACAAGAGTTTATTACAGCAGCAGAGATAGGGGCAGAAGGGAGCAGAGAGAGAAGAAGGGGGAGGGGCAGGGCTCATGTGAGCCCTTTCTTTAAAAAGGGTGGGTGGGCCCATGTTTGCATCGCCACACCCAGGGGCATGATTGACAGTTACATTTCAGGTGAATGCAAGCTTTGGAAATCCTAACAACACCTACTCCAACAAGGCCATATACCCTTTAATAGTGCCACTCCCTATGGGCTTATGGGGGCCACTTTAAATCACCAAAGCACCTATCCAATACTCAAACAAATCTATGACAGAATTAGATCTAGAAAAACAAAAGACTTTACATCTTTCATAACTCACGTCTATCACCTACATCCAATCTTTCCTCACCCCCAACATTCAGCCTTTCTTGCTCTCTTTTCTGCATGTTATATTGTACCCACATATATGTTTGTTTACACATGTTCATATATTATTGACTCAATGCCATATATGAGGGAGGAAATGCAGTTCTGTTCTTCCTGAGATTGTACATACCTTGCATTCTAGCTCATCCATTTTCCTATAAGTGTTTTGATTACATTTCTCTTTAGAGTGGAATAACATTCCATTATATGCTGTTATTATTATAGACACTATCCTGTTCAATATAGCTTTTGAATTTGTCCCTGTCCGACTGAAATATCATCAATATTATTGATGATAATCATCAATGATTATCGTCTTTGTCAGTCCCTCCCTCCCTCACCTCCTATAATACCATTCCATTCTCTTTGCTTTTATGAACTCCCAAGTACGTGTTCTTTACCACTAAACCTTTCTGCTAGTATTTGGATCTGTTTATTACTAGATGTGAGGCCATGGGTGAGATAACATAGGTTGTATACAAAATAGAATAGCATGATGGTGGCTGTGAGTCTAGACATTGCAATCTCTATCTTCACTAAAGAAGTCCACATTTGTTTGCAGCATATATAGAGTTAATTTTTTCTTAAACTTTATTTATTTGCCTTGGTGTTTGCCTGGAACTGGAACTACAGACAGTTGTTAGCTGCCATGTGGGCGCTGGGAATCGAACCCGGGTCCTCTGGAAGAGCAGAGGGTGCTCTTAACCGCTGAGCCATCTCTCCAGCCCCAGAGTTGAAAATTTTTACAGGTATAAAAATGTGAAAAGGAAACGCTAAAAGAGCATGTAGGAAGAGTCTAAACAGGGTGGGGAAAATCCTTGTTTTGACTTAAAATCTATTTTAAGATTTATTTATGCTTACTTTTTATGCATGTATATTTACCTATATGTATATAAGTGTACCATGTGTGGGCCTGATACTTATAGAGGGCAAGAGAGGGTGTTGGATCCCCTGGACTGAAGTAAGCCACCACACAGTGGTGGTGAGAACCAAACCTAGGTGCCCTATAAGCTGAGAAATTTTTCCAACCTCCTTACTTAAAATATTTTTTGTTTTAAAAAATATACATATTTGTGTTTAGTAAAATAACTTAGACAAAGTAGTGCAAATATGGGGTATTGTGGGATATTTTTACACTGTATGAAGATGTATTGTGGTGATTGGTGTAATAAAGAGCTGAATGGCCAATAGCTATGCAGGAGAGGATAGATGGGATTTCCTAGGAGACAGAGAAAGAGGAAGAGGAGGAGAAGAGGGAGAAGGAGGAGGAGGAGGAGGAGGAGGAGGAGGAGGAAACTAGGTGCTTGAATTATGCCTAGGGAGACACTGAAGAGGTTGGACATACAGTACAGTGTAGAGGTAACTGAGCCATGTAGAAGAATGTGGATCAATAAAAGCAGAACTTATTCCTAATGCATGAACTGGCTTCTTGAAGCCCATTCCTATAGAGGAACACCTTGCTCAGCCTCCATACTGGGAGAGGGGCTTGGCCTCACCTCAACTTGAAATGCCAGACTGCATTGACTCACCCTGGGAGTCCTTACCTCTTTGAGGAGTGGATGAGGGTGTGGGGTGGGGAGAAACTCGTGGGTGATGATGAGGAAGAGGAGAGGGAGGGGGAACAGAGGTTTAAATAAAAAATTATTTTTTAAAAAAATAAGGTTAATTTAAGTTAGAAGAGCTAGCAGGACAAGTCTAAGCAAACAGCCAAGCTTTCTTCATATGGTATATTTCTTTCATACAGGGAACTTAGGTTTAAAATTGTGTGTGTGTGTGTGTGTGTGTGTGTGTGTGTGTGTGTGTGTGTGTACTTCTATGCATGACTGTATATGTAGGTTTTGAAACCAGGAAGAGGATTATGAGAGAACAGGAAGATCTTAAGGGATATGGGAAATAGAGAGGATGATGGAATTTCCATATTAAGAAATTGGAAGGAGTCAGGAAGAAAGAGATGAACTCCAGGAGGCATAGAGGAAAAAGCTGTGGTAGGAGAAGGAATGAGAAAACAGTATATGCATGAAGATCTCACATATGTATGAAGATGCCACTCTGAAACCTAAAAATTATCAGTGACATTTAGTACACTGGAAATATGGTTGCAGCCAGGCCTTCTATCTGCTTCCATGCCATTCTTTCCCCTCATAAAGAAACACTCCCAGCTCCTCACGGTCCCCCTTGCATCATCCCACATAAGTACTGGTCTGTTTCCTGCATCAGGCATCTATGGCTTTACTTTCTCTGGACAGTTCATGTAAGTGACATCATATAACATTTCTTCAACTTTCAAAAAAATGATTTATTAGAGAATTCTGTTCAATGTTTCAGATCACATTGATTTTCCCCACAATCCACACCTTTTCATTATTCAGCCAGTTGTGTGTGTGTGTTTTAATTTCAAACCTATCAAGTAATTTGTGCTGCCCATATACTCTTGGTTATGTGGGTTTCCACTGGATCATAGTCAAGTTATGGGGGAGCACACCCTTAAAGAAAATGGATTCTCTCTTTTAGTAGTTATCTAATGTCAATAGCTCACTGTTGGGACTTTATGCTCACCGTTTCTTTCCCAGCTGGGATTTGGTTTTGAGAGTTGGCCTTCCCAGTTGAATGATGTGAGAAGTATCTTCTGAAATGGTAAAATAATTACGGTCTGATAATGTAGGTTATTTGAGTGACTTGCCTAGAATTATTGAAGCCCTGGGTTCCATCCCCAGTACCACATAAAACCAGATGTGATGATTAATATATGCTTACAATCGCAACACTCATGGGATGGAGGCAGTGGGATTAGAAATTCAAGGTCATCTTCTGTTACAGAGCAAGTTTGCGGCCATCCTGGGCTGCACAAATCAACCCAAATGTAAGATAATGATGGTATGAACTAAAGCATGTGCATAGCTGTCCACTCAAGGGAGTCTCCAGCCTCTGATTCTTTTCCTCAGGGCTGTCTGTACTGGAGGTGATTCAAGGCCAGAGAGGTGAGTACATCTCCCTAGTATTCCCAAGCC
Organism: Sigmodon hispidus; assembly: GCA_004025045.1. Classification (NCBI taxonomy): domain Eukaryota; kingdom Metazoa; phylum Chordata; class Mammalia; order Rodentia; family Cricetidae; genus Sigmodon; species Sigmodon hispidus. The sequence goes on from PVIH01003915.1 coordinate 84,928, forward strand.
TCCTCAGGGTTCAGCTAGTGAGAGGCAGGAGGGCATGACCCGTTTTCATTGAAGCTAACCTAGAGGCTGCGATTCCCTTCCAAGGCTGGTTCCCCAAGCCTTCACTCCGGGCTCTGCCAAGTTCCCTGGTACCCCGGGGGCAGCCGGTCACTCTACAGTGCCAGGGGCCTCGGGTCGTGGATTTATATCGCGTGGAGAAACTGAAATCCAACAAGTATGAAGATCAAGACTTTCTCTACATCCCAGCTATGCAAATAAATAATGCTGGACGCTACCGCTGCTCATATCAGAATGGGAGTAAATGGTCTTTTCCAAGTGACCATCTTGAGCTAATCACTACAGGTAACTAACTAACTGGAAGGGGTGGGATGGAGTGCTGTTGGTCTTGTAGCTTTGGGGCCTTCAGATCTGAACTTGGAGATGGTGAAAGTGGGGTATGTGGGTGCTAGATGGTAAACCTCCAAATTCCCTGGTGCTAGAGTTAGAAAGAGACAAATGAGTTGTTGGTCTTCCTTACTGAATATAGGGGTGGTATCTCTAGGACAGCCATTAATCAAGACAAATAACATTTATTCTTGGAGAATTTCATGCCTGCAAATACTGAAATATAATTATATTCATCACCCATCTTCCACCTTCAACACCCCTTTCTAGTCTCCTAACACATCCTTTCTCCACTGCATGTTTTCCTCTTAAAATAAGACTCAGTAAGTCTAATTAGAGTTGTCCATCTGTGCATGGATATGAGGCTGTCACTGGAAAAGATTTTCCTTCTTCTGGTAGTTGTCAACTGGCAGCAATTCCTCAGTTAGGGAGGCCCTCTCCTCTCCAATATTAAACTGCCTTGGTCTTGTATAGATAGCCACAGCTACTGTGAGATCATATTTGCAATGCCTGTGACATGCACCGAAGACAGCATTTTGTATAGCTTCTCCATGCTTTTAATCTTTTTTTCTGCTCCTTCCTCCTCAATGTTTCTTGAGCCTTAGAAGGCATGTGCATAAATGTCTTGTGTGTGCCTGAACTAGACTGTTGTGTATTCTAAGAGTCTCAAGTGAGCACAGAAAGTGCTTTAGCTACGGAGTCATCTCCCCAGCATGCTTCCTATCTTTAGCCCAGTTTTCTTTCTTCCCAGGCATCTACAGTAAGCCATCACTCTCAGCTCATCCCAGCTCAACAGTTCCTCTAGGCAGGGACGTGACCTTGAAGTGCCAGACCCAAAGAGGTTTTGATCAACTTGCTCTATACAAAGAGGGGGATACTGGAGCTTCCAGGAAAGCCAAGGGATACTACGGGGCGGCTGATTTCCCCATTACTACAGTGACTGCTGCTCACAGTGGGACTTACCAGTGTTACAGCTTTTTGAGCTCATCTCCATTCCAGTGGTCAGCTCCCAGTGACCCCCTCGTGCTTGTGGTTACAGGTAAGCGCCTCCAGTTACAAGATTCTTTTCTTTGGCATACATAATCCCTTGTGGAAATTTCAAGGTAGCCAGAGGTGACTGCAAGGAGAGCTTCTGGCTCCAATCGACTTTGGAGGTGTATGAGTGTCCTACAGCAGCTATAACAAATCATCACAGACGCTTGCTGGCTCACTATAACACAAATTTATAACCTAAATAGTGTGAAAGTCTTAAGTCTGTATAGAATGAAGAAGCTGCAGTTTTCCAGTCACAATAGGTAAGGTATAAAACTGACCTACAAATGTATAAAGAAAAAAATTCAGCCTCTCAAATGAGTAAGTACTAATAAACATGAAAAAGTGCTTCACATCATTAGCACCAGAAAAGTGGAGAATAAAAAGACTTTTGAAATTCCAATTTACCCCAGTCAGAATGGTGGTCATCAAAAACAAAACAAAACAAAACAACAAAAAACCCAACTCCCCCCCCCAAAAAAAAAACAAAAACAAAAAACAAATACTAATGAGAATGTAGACAAAAGTAGATCATTATTACTATAAAATAATCTAATCACTATGGAAGTCAATATAGATCTTCTTTAGCAAACTAAAAATGTAAACGTATAACTCAGCTATATATATTGCAGAGACATGTGCACACCATTGCTTAATTGCAATACTGTCCCCAACAGTTAAGTTATGGAACCAATTTACATGTCCATCAACAGAGGGATAGATTAAAAAAATTAAATGTAGTTCTTAAACAAAGGGATTTTTTTTTTAGCCATAAAGATGAAGATCACATGATTTCTCTCATTGTGGGTCATGGAATTTTTATAGATATATAAAATCATATATTTACACACAAACAGGAAAACTGAAGCAAAACTGTCTAGGGCAGGAATTCTTTTTTTTAATTTTATTTTTATTATGAATAAAATCATATTTTTTTAATTCTTGTATATTCTTGTTCAAGCTCATTGTGGGTCATAATCCCTTTAGAGTTTGAATGATTCTTTCACAAGGGTCATCTAAGGCCATCATAAAACAGACATAGTTACAACTCAGACAGTAGCCAAACTAGTTATGAGGTAGCAACAAAAATAATTTTATGGTTGGGGGTCAGCACAACATGAAAAACTGTATTAAAGGGTCTCGGTATTAGGGAGGTTGAGAACCACTAATTTAGGGAACTAATGTGAAGCATGAGAAAGTGGAGAGAAGCAGGGCTGAGAAAACATGTTCAAAGTACATTATCTACATATAGATGTATGAATACAGATATATGCATTTTCACATACATAGACATAAGATGGCCTTACATAATCAAGTTCAATAAAATTCAAAAAACCAATTAAGAACAACAACAAAAAGTTGCATAAGATCTGTATTATATATAAAAAACTCAAATTAAATAATACAAAATGCATCATTGAAAGTTCAGTGGCAAAATCTCTTGTTTCTTCTGTACTTTTTGAGGAATACTTTGGGTTTATCAGTTTTAAGTTGATTTGGACCAGTGAGTCATTCTTCAGTGACAAGAGAGGACTAGGTGATCAGAAGATAAAGAGGATTGAAGATAGAGAAGAAAGGTTGGGGTTGGGAGGTCTTGCCCATGTTATGACTTATGTCAAGCAAACGTATTAAGAAGTACACCTTAGATACTTTTCAGGGGGGGAAATGGAACAGCAAAAACTATCATACAGTGGGGACCAAGTCATCAGGAGGCTGATCAAGCAATGTTGCAGAAGGAGAACATGGTGCCTCAAAGGCATTACAGAGCAAGCACACAGAGGCCTTATGACTGACAACTGCAGTCTTCAGGGGGACAAGGCAAGTTCCCAGGAACTGGAACCTTGATTCCTTTGAGGCCATGTCCCCCTAGTTCTGAGCAAGGACACTGAACTAGGTTCTTGTTGTCCTTTCATCAGGGCTTCTGAGAAAGCCTTGGATCCACACCTCTTTCTCTCTACATCTCTACATCTTGCCATTGTGTAAAGCTGCCTGGGACAAACCTAAGGAAGAAAGGACTTATTTTTATTTATAGTTTGAGAGACTTCCATTCATGATAGTCTGTTTCTGTGCTCCTGGGCTCATGGTAAGGCAGAACTTGAAGGCAGAAAAACATAACAGAGCAAGGTTGTTGAACTTGTGGCATCCAGGAAGGAGAATGATCACAAGAAGGAACTACGTCAAGTTATACTCTCCAAACACATATCCTCAGCAACGGACTTCACCCAGTCATGCTGCATCCTCCATACTTCTCTCACCAACCAATAGCACATTCAGAATTTGAATCCACCAGTGGGTTAATGTTTTGTGTGGATTTCTTTTGATGTAATAATCTCTCAAGATGCTCTCATAGACACACCTAGAGGTGTGTGTTCCTAATTTCTTAGGCATCACTCAATCTAAACAAGTTGATAGCCAAAAGATATCATATACTTATTATTAAAATATAATTATATAGATACTTGGAATGTAAAATCTGAAGGTTTTTCCTCTTTGACTCTCTAAATTACAATTAATTTTTAGATTTTATTCTTTAGCCATTTTATTGTCTATGACTCCATGGAAATAACATAGCCTGAATAAAAATGATGAGTTTACCAAGAAATAGAGATATAAACATATAAAAGATAATGAATGAGACAGAGGATGAGGATGCATGATATGTCTTCTAGACACAACAGGGAGGCTGCACCCATGAAATCTCAACAACATGGTTGCCCAAATAAGACATGTTTAATGACAACTTCTGCTGACATTATCCACTGGGTAAAATCTCACAAGGCCCCACCTCTGGATTAAGAGCCATAGGCAATCAATGGCTGCAAAGAGGGATAATTTGTTTTCTGTGGGGATAAGCCTTGTAATAGATTATTCAGTATGAAGTGAACAGCCCAAGACACATGCACATATGAGAAACACTGAATGTACTTAGTAGGTTTTATGTTACACACACACACACACACACACACACACACACACACACACACACACCCCAATAATGAAGAGGTCATAAATTTGAGGTAGAGTAGGGGAGACATACGGTGACTTTTCAATTGGAGAGGAGAAAGTGTAGGGTTGTGGAAATGATGTAAACACAGAACCTATGTATGACATTCTCAGAAAAATAAATAAGAAATCAGTGAACATATAACAATATAGCAACAATTATTTTGTGTTCCTGGATTGTTGAGTTTTTACTTTTGCTTTGATTTTATAGTAATTATTTTTCTCCTTTTAAAATTTTATTTCTTTAAATTCATGGCCTTGTGTATCACAGGATGTTTTGAACTTATTATGTAGTAGAGGATAACTTTGAACTTTGGAGTCCTGGAACTATGGGATTGAGCCACTATGTCTAGTTGGGGTATTGGGGTTGAAGCACAGGGTTTTCTACATACTAAGCAAGTTATCCTAAAAAAGTTTCATCTTGAGTCTACTTTTTGATTTTTCAGTTTTGATTTTTCTGCAGACTAGAAACAAGAAAACATTATTAAAGAACTGAAAGCCTAAATTGTTATAGATTATAAATATGATTTAAAATAATGAACGGAATATATCTCTGGCAGGACACAATGCACCCAGGTTAAATTGCAAGTACCAAAAAAATGAATACATAAAATAAAAACCTATCATATGCTGTTTATACTGTTTTAAGAATTTACCCCCTCTCCATTGCACACTCCCTTTTGCCTGTGATTCCTGATGCATTTCTAAAACTTTACCCATGGTTCTTGTCTTCACATAAATTCCTGGGGACAAGTTCCAGTCAAGTGACAAATGACAAGTGAGGGTATATGACAAGAGTCTATGGAATACAAAGGTAAGAAAGGATCTGTAGAATGTACTAGAGTACATGCCAATCATGCTTTTCAACTAGTCAGCAATGGAAGAGTCTTCATATTCATTTGCTATGTGAGAAAATCAAGTCACAGAAATGTCTCAATAGTTGCTCAGATTCACAGTTAACAGAGTTACAAAGTACTGACTTCTTTTCTGATTTCTCAGGACCCTCTGCCACTCCCAGCCAGGTACCCACAGACGTGCCATCTCACATAACAGGTGAGTTCAGTATTTTCTGGTGTCTGGAGAATGAAGTTCTACCACAAAGGTGCACTCAAATGTTGTCCTCATCCTCAAGAGGTATATAATCACAGGCTTAATGGGTTCAGGAAACATTTTGGTAGAAACAATAGGCAGTCTCATGTGAAGACAATGGACTTAGAATGTTAGAAACTTCCTGAACAAAAGGCTAATAACTAATTCTTTTACCACACCTGTTAAAAAGTGAGATATGATTCACACATCATGTGTCCACTAAGATGGTTATAACTATAGAAACCAAACTAACCAACCAATAAACCAATCAACAAGCTAAATAGCCAATGAAATAGCCACCAACCAAACAACCAACCAACCAAATAAACAATCAAGACACATGTTAGAAAGATTCAGAGTCATTACTAGGGGCAGGGGTGGTCAAATAAAGCATAAAAATTGGAAAACTAGTCTTGTAGTCTTTCTGAAGTTAAACAGAATTATTCTGTGACCCAATGATTTTGAAATTCTTGGGCTGGTACTAAAAAAAATACTTAAAAGAAAATAAAATTTTAAATATACTGTCTTAGTTCCTTTTTTATTGCCACAATATTACACTATGATCAAGGTAACTCATAGAAGAAAGACTTTACAAGCCCTTATAGTTTCATAGGGAAAGTCTATGACTGTCATGGTGGGGGAGTATGGCAGCAGAGAGGCAGGCATGGCACTGTAGCTGTAACTGAGAGCTTGCATTTTGATCCACAAACATGTGGCAGAGAGCAAGCTAACTGATGTGGGTTTCTGAAACCTCAAAGCCCATGCCCAGTGACATGCCTCCTCCAATGAGGTCATATCTGACATACCTTCCCAAGTAGTTCATTCCATCAGCTGGGGAACAGACATTCAAATATATGAGCCCATGGAGGGGGCATTCTCATTCATATCATCATATTTAATTTCACACAAGCTCTTACACTTGAATGCTTTTAATAGCATCATTCATACCAGCCCCAAGTGGAAACATCTTAAATGTCTATCAGTTGAGAAATAGTCTAATTCTTTGATGCCACTGGGTTCAGAGCTATTTAATTTTATTAATCTCAGCAGTTGGGCAATGTGTGTCAGATGAGAGAACTTTAGAAAACTCAGGTATCTTAGAGGGGGTCTGAAGAGTGGAGTCACTTGGGATAAACTGTTATTATCTTATTTCCTCGTAATATTCCTGCTTAGAACTCCTAGAAGCATCCACAAGACCTTCCACCTTATCCACAACCAAGATATCTACAACAAATAAGTAGTCATTTAAAGCTCAATATAAAAGGGGCACGAAGATGGGTGACTGTTTCCTACCAGCAAAATCTATAGACATTTTTCTGAGTCAGAATTTCATGTAGCCTAGGCTGGCCTCAACCTACTGTATAGCAGAGGAGAACTTTGATTCCTCTTGCCTCTGTCTCTTGAGTATTGGATTACAGACATGTGCCATCATGCTTAATTTATGTGGTGATGGGTATCAAAACTCAGGGCTTGATTTATGCTAGGCAAAAACACTTAACAAGGTTATCTTTCTGGCCCCCATTTATGTTTATACTTTTGGTGGCAGAGTCCCTCTATGTAACCCTGGATGGCTTCAAAGTTCCTATGTGGACCAGGGTAGCCCCAGATTCACAAATATTCATTGGCCTTGGCTTCTCAAGTGCTGGGATTAAAAATGGGCACTACCACACCAGGCCCACATTTTTATTTTATATACACACTCATACACACATATAGCCTAAGGTGATTTTACATATTTCTTCATTAAAAAATTTGTTCATAAAGTATGTTTTGATCATACTCTTTCCATTCCCCAATTCCTCCCAGATCAGCTGAGTTTTGACTGAAGTTTGTCCTATGAAGATTAGGTGTGGATATTTTTCACTTGTGGCATCAAGTCAGTGATTAGAAATATCAAGTATTCCAGATTTTGGATTTCTAGATTAGCAATGCTTAATCTGTACTATTATTTATAAGTCAACCCATTGTTGTTATAGTATCAATTCCACTTGATAGATAATAAAATCAATTCACAGCTGTTGGAGATACTTTCCAGAGGTCCCTTATTTGATAAGTGTTGTATGGGGAAGTCAGATCTGGGCAGCCTGACTCCATGGTTTGTGTTCTTGTTAAATGTCATGGACTCCTGCCTCACAAGCACAGAGAACACGTTTGTCTCCATCAGGGGCTATGTTTCCATTTGTTCACCTTGGCTTTTTTTTTTCATTCTTAGAGAAGTCTATGAATATCACTGTTTCTTCAAAGGGGTCAAGCCCTCCATTTGGTAAGTGGTCCTGTCCATATCCACTACCTTTTTACCCCATTCTGAACAGACTATATTACTTGTACATGTAATATGTAGATCTTGTGATCTGGTGCATAAAACATCAAGGGGGCTAGAATGTTAGCATATGGAATTTAGAAGTAGTCAAGAACATTAAATGGGAAGGTTGAAAACTTTCCAATGGTTAAATAAGGACATTCCATTTTTCTCTATTATTCTCTCTCTCTCTGTCTCTCTGTCTCTCTCTCTCACACACATACACACACACACTCACACACAGAGTTATCTTCTTTTATAGGCCAGCATTATAACCAGGTGTTGGTTGTCTGAGGAAGGATTGTACTAGAATTTTAGGAAGGCATCTATGAGAATATCACTAAATAGAGAATTGGGCTTATACAGTTCTGACCCTTGGTGGGGCTGGAAGGACCCCATGGGAAGGTGATAAGCATATTAAGTGATGGAAGATAATAGAATCTCAATCAGGGGATATAGAGTAGGGCCTGAAGATGAGCCTTGTTAGTATCTGTTTTCAACTTTTTTCTTTTGTTTAGGTTTTTCCCATCAACACTATGCCAAGGGGAATCTGGTCCGGATATGTCTTGGTGCCATGATTATAATATTCCTGGTGGGGCTTCTGGTAGAGGATTGGCACAGTCGGAAGAAATGTCAGCCACACAGAATCAGAGCCATACAAAGGCCACTCCCACCCCTCCCACTGGCTTAGAAATAACATGGCTTGTAGGATGGGGTTGACCAGATGTTCATAACTATGTGCATGTTAATTAGGTGAAGCAAAAGAAGCTTTTGATTACTGGGATTCAATACATTGATAGCTGGACATTGGTAGTCAATCTTGGAAGGAGGGAATGGCCATATAAGGGGGAATGGATCTTGATGGGATGTAATTTAATGTTTTTTTGCAAGGCAGAGTCAACTAGAGCAAGGGCAAGGTCCACCAGAGTCACAGGCTTGAATGGGCTAGTGTCCCTTCAGAAATGGCTTATGACATTTAAATGGGGGCAGGTGGAAGATATGAATGTCTAAGCTTTTTCTAGTTACTCAAGTATCACGTCTAATGGCTGCCATTAACAGGAATATGAAAGTGGATGGGCAGGATCCATTTATGTTACAACTTTTATTTTTATATTTTTGTTTTTAAAATTATGTAACTCCTCTAGAGTTATAAGTTGCCCAATGTGGGTTTCAGAAAGTAAACTCTGATCTTCTGGAAGAACAGATAGCACTCTTTAACTGTTCAGCTGTCTCTCCAGCCTATTGTTGATTTTGCTTCCTGTCTCTGACCTCACTTCCTGCCTTTTTATTTGCTTCCTATCTTCCCTTGTGCAGCAGCAGCCCTGCACATAGTATAGGCTGACAGGGTGCCATGGTACTCATGCTGTCTGCACTGGTGTGTCATGAGTAGGGAGTGCTCAGAAGTCTGGGTCAGGATTCAGGATGCGAGGAGAATACTGTCACCTTATTAGGGGCCTGAGATGTAGTCTAGTTTTGGAATATGTGAAAAGTTACTAGACTTCACTGGAATTTTTCTTCTGGAATTATGGCTGAGCTTGGTCTAGGAGAACACTGTTATATGAAGTTTCTGGCCTGGACTTATGGGCCTAGTCCAGAGGTTTGACTGGTAGTCCAGCAGTCTGGCAGTTCCACAGAATCACACAGATGCTTATATTAATTACACTTTGCTTGCTAACGGACCTGGGCTCCAGGCATATAACTTGCTAACTATTTACTCTTAAACTAACTCATCCTGTTCAGCAAGTGGCTTGGTACTTTTTCTCAGAGCAGCATTTCAGCTTTCTTCCTCTTCTCCTGCTGGCTACTCATCTGACTCTCTCTGTTATCTCTGCCCTGTTCACAGTTTTCTTAGTCTGGTAGCCTCACCTATACTTCCTGTCTGCTTTCAGCCAATCAGCATTTTTATTAAACCAGTAGGCAGGACAATTATTTACAATGGAACAGAACACAATCACACTACAGCACTAACACTCTCACTAATGGGCTGTTCCTCAGGAACAGCTGAGGATTGGGAAATATGGCTTTGCTGATAGGAGCTTATGAATGAGATTCAATGTTACAAAGTATGGTGTAGGTACAGACTCCCATAACCTGTGATTATTTCCTTCAGAAAACTCATTACCAACTCAGTCTCACCAAGTCCTATTGTTCCCTCCTAGCCATGAGATGCAAACATGGACATACTACAATGCTCCTGAATTGCTAAAGTAAATAGCAATATGGAAGGATGATCTTGTTATATGCCTTATCAAAGTACTCAGTGAGGACTTCCTTCCTGGTTAACAATGTAAACAGATCCAAAACATGTATATGCATGGTGTCTGCAGTAGGGTAGTTACTTATGTTCTCAGAAGTTAGTAATGGGCAGAATCTGTAGCTCCAGAAAACAAGCCATGAAAACAAGCACTGCTTTGTTTGCTCACCTCTGGGCATGTATAAAATTCATGTAGATAATAGGAAACCCTTATGCCATCTCTCAGCACTGAGTATGGTTTATAGATAAGATGGGTCGGAGAGTATGAAATGCAGGTTATATGCTTTTAAGAAAAATGAATTAAGAACCTTGTTAGAGGGCTGAAGAGATGTCTCAGCTAAAAGAACCTGCTGCTTGAGTTTGATTTATAGTATCCAGTTCAAGTGGTTCACAAACTACCTGTAACTCCAGCTTCAGGGCTTGATTATTACCTGCTACACTTGTCAATGCACACATATAGACAAATACACATAATCATGATAAAAATATCTGGTTAATAAAAGCTTATGGTTGGGGAGGTCATAGCCCCTAGTGTCTAACCTGCTAATATTTAGATAAATGGTCATGCTGTCAAATTGCCTTCCAAGTTTTAAAGTTTATTCTTGTAGACCTAGGCTGATCTTAACCTGGGACAGGGAAGCTTCTTGAGCTGAAAAAGCAAAACAAAACACAACTAGGCAGGCATTTAATAGCAGTGTTGGAGTGGTGGATACAGGCTAGTCAGTTTCATCAAATCAGGGAGTTAGGGAGCTCCAAGTTTAGTGAGAGAATCTATCTCAATAAGGTAAAGGCATCAAACACTGAGCTCTGGTCTCCACACACATATTAATGAACACACATGCATAAACCTCCCATATACAAACTCATACCAGAATTACTTGGGGATATAATTCAATGACAGACAAAGTCCATAGCTACTGTTACCCACATAGCTTGGATCTTAAAACCCTGACTAGAGTGGTGGGTGGATGAAGAAAGGACAGATAGACAAACAAAGAAAATCTGGGATCAAGTGAATGTCTGCTACCATTGGAGAGTGAAAACTACTTTCAGCAACCCAGAACATTAGCATGTTTGAGGAGAGAGGGTAGCAAGTTCTGATAGGTGGTCTCTGTAGGCAAGCAGTCTCAGGTTGTGAATGTGATGGTTAACATTAAAGGTTTTAATTACTATGCTTGAGAGTTAAAGAAAAAATTACTCTAACATGTAAGGAAAACTCATAATACTCTCTGGATGGATAGGACTAGCTTCTGTATCTTGAGAGTACTCTTAGCTGCAAGCCTGGGCCCAATCAATCCAAGTGTTGGTATCTAAATAAAGAGACTCTTATTAGAATATATTCATGGTCATTGTGAATCTCTGAATGACCTCAGACTCATAAGAGTAAACACTGAGAAAGAAGCTGCATTGCTAGTCTTTATACACATTTGTCACTCAATTGCATTCAGAGTCTTTAGGAAAGCATTGCTATCCATTTTGCATCTCACCTGGGTAAGCCTTAGCCAATCCTGTGGGGCTGAGGCTTTGGCATCTTGGACATGGCCATGTCTAGGTCAATAATACCCATTCAGTCAGGTCTTTACTCTTTCAGGGCTTCCTTCACTCCCTACACCTAGCTGTATAAGGCCTTGGCTTGGTCCCCAGGGTTGCAAACAGAACCTAAAACCAAAACCCAGAATACACTGGTAGGCCTACAGAAAAAGGTACAATCAAACAATTCCCCCATTCATTTCCTGTTGTGCATTCTCATCTACTGTTGTCTAGCAATTTCTTCTGAGATAACACCTTCCATCTTGGAGGGAATATCTTTAAGGTACAGGAATATCTAAAGGGAGTTCAAACATTCCATCCCATAGGGCAGATCCTTAAGCTCAGGAAGTAAGCAACTTTATGCTTCAGAAAAGTTCTGAAACTGACCAGATATACTAGGGCCCTTCATCTCTAAGCATGCATAAATAATAAAGATGCTAAGAGACAATCTCAGACCAGACCAGACAAGTTGCCTAGCAGAGACTTTTCAAGCTGTGAAACTACCTGCAAGTTATGCCAAATGCTCCAGGTTGTCAGCTTTTTGAGCCATCACGCACACTGGGATGGACTTTGGTGATGCAGCCATCTTTGAGTCATCGATGCTTCTGTAAGGTAACTCCAATAAACCTCATTGGTTCACCAAGTTGGATTTTTATTGTATCCATACTTTGGTCTGTCTTTGGTTCTTTATCTGGTAGTGCATAATTCACATCTACTCAGGAATAGTGTTACATATTACCCTACGATCTCTTTTCAGTTTTGTAGGAACCCAAAACACTTGAGTAAACACAGTTCTTCATGAATGCTTTCAACATTTATTTTTCAATGTGTGATATGATATAAACATTTCACATGTAACTTTATTCAGTGACTTGGTGTGGATTTAAAACACAGACCTGGGTGGAATGAAAAATAAAGACATTTAGCCCAGCTACCAACAGATCAGAGAGAATGGCCAGAGGGCCTTCACTCACACCTTCAGGGCCCATTACTCCTTTGGAGGGTAATGAAGCAAGGTGACCTCAAAAAATGAAATGAGGGAGAGGTTTATTTTTCTTAGGATCTAGTTGGTCGTTCTGAATAGTTAATTGTGGATGGCTCTTTTTCATTTCTTTTATCAGCTTCTTGATACTGGGGTTAGTTTCATCAAATTTCAACCTAGGTCATAACAGAGGGAGAGAAATGATTTGTTGCCTCGATGAAATTCATTTAAAATCCCCACATGCCTTAAGTATCTCATGAGACATTTTAACACCATAGAATTGCATATTAATATTTAAAATTTTATTTTGGTATATGGTATATACATATGTGCCCTTGTGTGTTGGTGGACTACACTTCTGTGGCTGCATTTTTGAGGCCAGTGGTTATTATAGGGATGCCTTTCTCAATAAATTCTTTACCTTACTGCTCCACTTCAGTTTTTGTTTTGCATATGAGTGTTTTTCTTGAATATATGTATGTATACCACATGCACACCTGGTGCCCATAGGAGCTCAGAAGAGGGCATTGGATCTCTGGAACTGGAATTACAAATGGTTGTGAGCCACCATCTGAAAACAAAACCTGGGTCCTCCACAAGAGCAGTAATTGCTTCTAATTACTGAACCCTCTTGTCCATTCTCATACTATCTTTCTTTTTTGAGCCAGGATCCCTTACTGATACCCTGGAGCTCACAATTTTTATTAGATTGGCTGGCCATTAAGCTGCCTGAATCTTCCTGACTCCCTCCCCAAGTACCTGAGCTATAGACCTGTATGGCCTAGGGCCTTTATGTGGGTATTGGTGATTCAAACTAAGGCCCTTATGTTAGCACAGCAAGAGTTTTACACACTAACTTTTCAGTCCCAGCATATTGGGTCTCATTAGTCTATATTAGCCTCAAACTCATTATGTAGCTGGGGAAGAGCTTGAGTTTCTGATCATCCTGTATCCATCTTCCAAGTTTACCACCACACTCAGTTTTATGCAGTTCTGAGGATAAAACTCAAGGCATACCCTAGGCAAGCATACTTACAACTGAATTGTACCCTCAGCCCTACATATTGATTTAATAGGGAAAAGATATCTGTAGTGATAGAGACACTGTGTAGCCAAGAATTCTTCAGTCATGAGCACACTGTATTTTGAATCAGGGTCTCTAACTGAAATATGAGCTCATAGATTGGATAGACTAAGTTGTATATCAAGTGTTTGGGACCTGCTTATCTCTGTAATCCCAGCTTTGGAGAGGCAAAGACATCTTCATGCCTGGTATTCATGTGAGTTCTGGGGTTCTCATGCTTAAATATCAGTCATTTTACTAAGTTATCTGTCTAGCCACTTGTAAAATTTGTGCTATTGTGAAAGAGCACCTCACTCTGTAGCACAGGAATGCTTGAAATGCAGTATGTAAACCCATGTGTGGTAATCTTATCTCAGTCTCCTAAGATCCAGAAGTCAGGGCTGAACCATCACACCAGGCTTCCATTTTTCTAGAGACACCATGTTAGACTTACAGGTTGTTTTTACTACTAAGACAAATGTCTAACAATTATGGCTCCTTGGTTTCCTGTGCAGTACTGACTTCATTCTATGACTCAGCTTACCCATCAGTGCAACAGAAAGGTTAAGATTGTTTGGTGACCCCTGGATGTGGTGATTTATGCCTTTAATCCAAGCACTCAAAAGGTAGAGAAAGTTTGAGACAAGCCTGGTCTACAAAGTGAGTTCCAAGACAGCCTGGGCTATACCAAGAAATCTTGTCTTAAAAAATTAAAAAAAATTATTTGGTGACCAAATGAAAATAGATGAAATAGATTGTCAGTGACTAATGTTAACAGTGAACCATTCAGTAGCATTGGGTATCTCACCTCCACCAAAATCACCATGTAGATGAAATAGGAAATAGTAAGATCTCACCTGAGTGTTTGAAGGGGGCAAATGTTAAGTTTCAACTCTCCACAGAATGTCTTCAATGCATCAGTTCCCAAGCTGTTCTGAGCCAGGTCTAGAGTGTTCAGGCTCTTGTTGTTTCTGAGAACCTTAGCGATGTCTTTGCAGTTCTTTGGAGACATGGAGCATCCACACAGCCTTGTAGACAAAACACAAAACTTAATGTCTTATCCAGCACTAGATCCTGTATACTTCAATAGTCACCTTCTAGGCAAGTTGTGCTTGCTGGTGAGTAGTGGCACAATAGTTATTCGGGTTACCAACCACTTTATGATTGGATTTGAGGCTGATACAAAGGAGTCATTACTGTAATTTGGTTGAAAGGTCCCTAGTGGGAAACTTGCTGTTATTTCACTAAATAGTCATGTTGTCAAACTGCCTAAGAAATATTTATGTTTATAACTACAGATCTGAGTTTAGTGAGAGAAGCTTCTTTCTATAGTGAGTTAATAAGGAAACTTATAACTGGCCACATGCTGAGAATAAGTGATACAGTGCTCAGCTGTAGAGGGTCACATGCATTAACCCTTCTCCATTCAAGGCTTAGAAAACATCCTGTAAGAGGTGAATAGACTTAAGAGCTTGATCATGGAGAGGGTCAATATGAAAAACTGTCATGACTGTTGCACACACAAACTCACAGCAACTGTAGTTACTTGCACAAGACCTGTACAGATCAAGCCAGTCAAAATTTCAGCATGAATGAGGAGGGAAGGGCTCCTGAGAGACTGAAGAGGAAAACCTTCAGCAATCAATAGTAGGAGATATCCAGACAGGGAAAGGGACTGATGTTAGTTTACCAGTGTTGTGTGAAACAGTATCAGTCTGAGCACACTGTCCCTGTGTGTGATCACACCATCTGGGAGACTAAGGCAGTACACAGTGAGACCTTGTAAAGCAAGCAGAGGAGTCAGGTCTGATTAATGAAACAAAGCAAAGCAGAGCACAACAAAATATATACAAGGGCACATAAAACATAGTATCAAGACAGCCAGCATCAGTGACTCAGAGAAGGTTGTAGATGATGAGGTCATAGGCAGAGGCCAGCTCACCAAAGATGCTCCAGGCCACAACCAGATTTTACTTAGACTGGGATAGAAGTAATTAAGGGTTTTGAGCAGAGGGATGATGTGAGTGAATGTGAAAGCAACTATAAAAGTTATTTTATGTGAATGGAGCTGTAGCTCAGTTGAGAGAATGAACAAAGCTCCATATCTGAGCACCACATGAGACTGGGCATGGTGGTATATGCCTGTGGTCTCCACACTCAGGAGGATCAGAAGTTAGACATTATCTTCTGCAGCATAATGAATGGAAGCCAGCTGGGGATATGGGAGGGGGAGGTTGATAACCTATGGGGGAGGGCTGGTGAGATGGATTGGTGAATAAAGGCCAAGCCTGACAACCTGCATTGGATCTCTAGGACTCAAAGGTAGAAGGGGAGAAGCATCTTCACACTTGTGTTACACCATGTTCCATCTCTGTTCCCCAGAAAATAAATAAGTGCAGTAGAAACTTAAAGATTAAGAAGAAAACCCACAAGAAAAAAACCCAAAGAGGACAGAATATAGCCTTGAGAAATCACCACAAACATCTAGGTATTGCTATGTTTGAATTCTAGATAACTGGAAGCGGATACCAAGGTTTCAGACTAGAATAGACTTTCAAAGAAGAATTAAGAGAGGATAACACACAAAGTGAGGAAATAATCTGTTCAGAGGAATAGTTTATACTGAAGATTTTAGGTAGGGGAGAAAGATCAGTTCCATTTTGGACAAAGACCTCAGTTAACTCCAGGAATGAGTGGGAAAATGAATATGTTGTAAATTGTGCAGGAGACAGAGATGAGGGGCTGCAGAAATGATCAAATGTTGTGTGCATACATGGGCATGCACACATTGTTACATATGTAGGATTATAGCTCAGGCCATGGACTAAATTCAGTACACATTGTTGAATGGGCTCCATGTAGCAAGCACTGAGCTCATGACTTGGCACGTGTCTGAGTAACAATGTTAGCTCTTTTTTCACATCTGAAACTGACAGATATGCTAGATCCTTTTCCTCTCTATGCATATATAAGCAGTAAGAACTGATAGAGACACTTTCAGGCCAACTGAGCTGCCTGGAAGAGACATTCTCCAACTTGTATCATATACACTTTTGCAGTATGCTTCAGGATTCCAGTTTCTTGAGCCATGTCTCATGGTGGGATGGACTTAGGTGTCGTGACTGTTTTTAGTCATTTCTGCTTCTCATCTATACTCCTATAAGTAGCCCCATCCAATAAATTTGTTAGTTTACCAAGCTGAACTTGAATGGTACCCTTACTTTGGTCTGTCATCTGTTCCCTATCTAGCATGATTAGAAGTTTGTTACCATCTCTTCAGGAATAGTGTTACATAGCAAATGGGTAAAGTATTCTTTCCTACTGGTATGCCAACAGGGTAGTCTGTGGACTCAAGGGTCACACCTATGATTTATGATAAGCAAACACTAACCATTTAGATGCATTGTCACCAAGCTGTCACCACTGATACCACCACTCTTTAACCAGCAGGTTTGGACCACAAATCACAGTGGCTGCCGGTTTCCTCCCTATAATTCTGAGAATGATGATTCAGGGTTCTCACTAGCATAAAGTGCAACCATGCTGGGGCCTTAGATGTACTGATGCCCAACATACCTTCTGGGGATTTATAGGCATGTCTTGGTTTCTGAAGAAGAAAGATACATTTTCTTTGGTGGTTCAGCCATTAGTAAGGTGCTCACACTCCTGTAAGTAACTCTGTCTATGGCCAACCCTGGTTAAACTCACTGACGCACATGCACATATAACATAAAAATGGAAGGGGGTATGATTGTGAAGGGGAAGGGGACCAGAGGGTGACAAAATACGTAATACACATGCATGGAAATTTCACAATGACTCCATTATAATGCATAATTCACACTAGCAAAACATTAAAAGATAAATTAAAGATACTGATGCCCAACTGCAATAATACTGATAATAGTCAAGGTTTAGGCACTTGGGAGCCTGAGTTAGGGGAACAATGAGTTCAAGGCCCTCATGTAGACACGTCCTGTCTTACAGCATAGGCATACTTTAGTCATATTTTTGAGACAGAGTCTTACTGCGTAGCCAGGTCTGGCAGAGAACCCTCAATCTTCTTTTTCACCCCTCAAGTGATGGGATTTCTGTCATCTATCACTCTCAGTTTAAGAGCCCCTCTTGTCTGTTAAAAAATACTGGTGCCTAGACTGCACGTTGGGGATTACTTTTAGCTTATCCTGTGGCTATTGCCCAATTATTGGGATTTTAAAAGCTACAAGCATTTCTATTACAAAGTAGAAATTAAACACTGTATATACACTATATATATTAGCTTGTGTTGCAGACACCAGATAACAAATTTGCTCTTGATATTTGACTGACAAGCTACACATGGTGGTATACAACTGTAAGCCTAGCTCTTGGTAAACTAGGACTAGAAAAGTGAAAGCTAGAGGTTGTAAAACCTGTTTTTAAAATATTTGACAAATTTTATATGCAAGGTGTACAGCATCATTTGATGTCTCTTGTGCATAAAGAACCACAAGGAAATATTTTGATTATCACCACCCTATGTTAGATTTTCCCAACTTGTCTTTATAACAGTTTTTTTAACCAGTATTTCCTTTTCCATTTCTAGGCTTGGAGACTACTGTCTTACTCTTTGCTTCTATGAGTCTGGCTTTTAAAAATTTCTTGGCATTTATTGAAAACCTACTGTTACTAGTCCAAGTATAACAACTCAAGTACCACCAACAGATTTGGTGGGTTAAGGAAAGTGTGGTAAATATCTACAATGGAGTATTACTCAGCCATAAAAAGACAAGGAATCCCTGTTTCTGTAGCAATCTGAATAAACTAGAAGGCATTGTTTTGAGTGATAATCACATGATCTCAATTTTATGCAGCATATTATCCTTTACAAGTCTCTCACAGGTAAGGCTTGCCATCAAGGAGCATGTGATTGACACTCCTAGCTTGCCTGTGATTTATAGGACAGAATCAAATACTCTCCACTGACCTTATGGTAGCCAGAGGTATAATGCCCAACTTCTGAGAGTTGGGCAGAAATGGGTGCTCCTGCTTGGCTTGATGCATCCCACCCTTAAAATTCTTCAGAGGATAACATTCACATTTCTCATGTATGTGTGTAAATATATATGTGCATGTACATGTGTGTTGAGGTCAGAGGTTGATACTGTGTGTTTTCCATCACTCTCTACCTCATATTTTGAGATAAAGTCTTCTTTTTGTACCTGGGGTTAAAGACTTGGCTATAATGACTGTCTACTGAGCCCCAGAAATTGTCTAGTCTCTGCATTCCCAGTAATGACATAATAGGCGAGCATCATCACACTTGGCTTTTTAAATGTTGATGCTGGGAATCTGAACTCTGGTCTCATGATTGCACAGCACACAGTCGTATCCACTAGCTAACTTTCTAACATTTTTTTTTTAAAATGTACTTTTATGGATGTGTGTCCAAAGAGGCCAGAAGGTGGCAGCAACTCCCTTGGTGCTGGGTGGTTTGGAGCCACTAGATGTGGGTTTGGGAACAAAACTTGTCTCTATAAAAGCAGCAAGTAATTTTAGATGTGGATATATTGTTTCTCCAAATTCTTGCCAGGTGATTAAAAGATATTTACCTTGGGCTTGAGAGATAGATCTGTGGGCTAAAGGCCATTGCTGCTAAGCCTGAAGTTCTGGGTTTGAACTCCAGATCCTACATTGTGGGAAGAGACAACCCCCTTATGTTGTCTTTTTGACTTGTGCACCAACCATAGACACAAATACTAACAAAATGTGATACAATACTCAACTGACTTAAGTCCTCTTTACTCTGCTCCTGAAGGCATCTGCTACATTTGATGGCTCCTTTGAGGTAGTGATTGCTATTCAACAAGGCATAACTCACCACAGACTTTCCAATTTCCCCAGGGGGTCCTCCAAAGCATTGCACAGACATTTTGCACCTGCTTTTCCAATGCAATTTAGCCCCAGATCCAAGTGCTTCAGACTCAGTGCTTGTCTGAGCATCGTTGAGAGATAAGTGCAGCCAGTTTTGGTGATGTTGCAGGACCACAGGCTGGAAAACCATATGCACAGGGGCAAACATCAGAATTAAATAAACCCATTATTTCATTCTCGAATGATACCCTCAGACCACAACCTTCCACCTCAAGTCTGGGATTTCAGCCAAACAGAGATTTTGGAATAAATGAGGACATTAGAATGAATTCATATAGGAGGTTTCCATATGGGTTTGTAAAATAAAGTCCTTAGTGTTATTTGCTGCCTTGAACCTCTTTTCTGTCCCACTTTTCCATTCCATCCCTCACTTAAAGCATCCCTCTTCCACAGAGAAGTTGAAGAGTGAATATGATTAAAATACATTGTATACATATATAAAATTCTCAAAAAATAAGAAAATAAAATTAACTGGTATGAAAGAGAACCTCATGCCTTCTACTGTCAACCTAGGCAAATAGCTGTGGCTAGAAGACTCTAGAAGAGAATCAATAATGCCTTTTTGTTAAATGGATACAGTTTCAAACTGCCTTTTAAATACTTATGCTTATAGGTAAATGAAGCTCTCATCCTCAACAAAGGAAACATTAAAATTGTAGTACTTTATGAAGGCATATATTAGTGATAAGTTCCAAGCAGGGTGCCTGTACCCAGTAGGTGCTTAATAAATGCTGATAATTGCTATTTCATGGCTGTCTTTGGTTATCTTGGAGGGTAGTGATTTTTGTTGTTGTTG
Source organism: Sigmodon hispidus (assembly GCA_004025045.1). Taxonomy (NCBI): domain Eukaryota; kingdom Metazoa; phylum Chordata; class Mammalia; order Rodentia; family Cricetidae; genus Sigmodon; species Sigmodon hispidus. Next base: position 105,273 of record PVIH01003915.1, read on the forward strand.
TTGGTCAGGGTCTAGCCTGTGATCCTTCTGCCTCTGATTCCCAAATGCTGATTTTACAAGTATGTGCCATCATTGGCTGGGCTGATCATAGTGCCGTCCAACATAATTAGACTGTAAGTCCAAGATAGGGATAGTTAGCTGGATAGTGTTTTTATGGCTTTGGACATTGGTGCTTGGGTATTTACATAGTGTATTATTAGGGAGTTCTTTTCTTCCATTTATTTCTAACCAAGAACTCTATATTTCATCATATTTAAATAACCTAGCTGCTTAAAGGTATAACAAAGGTTAAAACTATAGGAGGCTATGCTGACAGTTTCTCTTCTTCCTTCCTTTTGTGGTGTTGAGGATGGAACACAGGACCTTGTACATAGACTGAACTATTTATTTTTTGATCAACTTGACAAAAGCTAGAGTCATCTGGGAAGAAGAAATCTCAACTGAGTAGTTGCCTTCGTAAGAGTGGCTTGCAGGCAAGTCCGGAGGGTGTTTTCTTGGTTAATGGTTGCTGTGGGAGGGCCTGGTCCATCCTAGGTGGTACCACTCATGGGCATGTAGTCCTGGTTTGTATTAAACAAAGTAATCAACTCAGTAAACAGCACTCCATGGCCTCTGAATCAGCTCCTACCTCCAGCTCCTGCCTCGACTTTTCATCATGGAGTACAAGATATAATATGAAATAAACCTTTCCTCCCCAAATTGCTTTTTTGTCATGGTATTTATTACAATAAATAGGAAGCAAATGAGAACAAACTGTACTTACTTGCACAGAGCCAGTGTTTATACGCTGCCAGTGACCCAGAATAGCAATGCTAAAACAGTGTCTGCAGAATGGCCAGTATAGCCTTATTAATCTTTGGAAATTTTATAGATCTTCTTTTTGCAACAGTTAGAGACCACTTCAGAACACCACAACCAATCAAAATGCATAGTTCTGGAGCTCAGTTCTAATGGGTATACCTTCGAAACACTCCTGCACTTAAGGCTCAGGGAAGATTCTAGAAGGGGTGGGAAATAGTCCAAGGGCCAAAGGATCAGGGAGTTTACTCTGAGACTGTGTTTCCTAGTTATGTCAGAAGCTCCCACCAATGTAACTGCCCAAACATGAGCTGAAATAGGATGATACTAATGAACAGGCAAAACTGGACAGAGAAAAACCCATGAGACCCTAAAACTACATAAAGAGCAATAGGCAGCTGAGGAAAGCTGGGAACAGGAGAAGTGTCTCTCCCTAGGAAAGACTAATTAGTTATCCAGTGCCAAATGGTCATTCCTCAAAACATCTATAAATAACATTATACAGTTTTGACAGGTTGTATTTAGGAATATATGTGTATGTACATATATGCATGGAGTAATAATTATTGAAAAAAGCCGTGAATTTGAAGGAGAGTGGAGAGAAATATATGGGAAGGTTTGGAGAGAAGAAAAAGAAAAATGTTGTAATTATATTATAATCTTAAAAATACATGAAAAAAGAAAATGGATCCTATATATTCCCAGATGAACACCAGGGTCATGTTGAACTTGTCACAAGTTGATTCCACCTCTATCTAATCATGAATATTTTATGTTATATAGGGGTGAGAACAGATTTGAAGAGAAAGTCAAGCTGGGCTTGGTGGCACATCACTTGAGAGTCTAAGTCAGAAGGATTGTTTAGAGTATATAGAGTCAGCCTGGGCTACAGAGGGAGATCCTGTCTCATAAAAATAATACTGAAACAATGGAAAAGCTGGAAGGTGTGCAGGAGTACTGTGAAATTGTGTCTTCTGGACACCACAGGTCTGTGGCACACAGGAAGTCATAGTACCTGTGGTTATCTACAGAAGACTATTTTGGAAAACTTCTGAGTTTGTGTGTGTGTGATGTTCCTGAGGTCATAACTCTTGCTAAAAAAGCTATTGGTAGTTGATAGATGGTGTGGGAAGAGTCACTATTCTTTGAGAGGTGTCTACTTGGAAGGTTATCTATGCCCCAAGTGAATGATCCCACATTTGAGTATATGTTAGAAATACTAGTTGGGCTCAGTGTGCCATACTTTACAAAAAATTAACAGAAGAACAAAAGAAAAAATTTAGGCATGGTGGCAGAGCCTTAAAATTCAGGTACTTGATAGGTGGAAGATAGGAATTCAAAGTCATTCTCTGGTGCAGAGTGAGTTCAAGGTCAGTCTGAGATACAAGACCCTGTCTCAAGCAAAAATAAGAAGGAAGTCCGATCTGGAAACCTGATCTCCATCTCAAGTCACTGTAGAATATGAATATCACGTATTCATATTCTAAAATGGTGTAAATAATGAAATCAGGGCTTTGCCCACCATATATAACAGCATTAGGATGCAACCTAGCCAATGCCATTTCTTATATTATTCTTACCTGAGAGGTCATTAACGTATTTCTAGTAGTTAGCATAATAGAATAATTATGAATTACTTTCATATATGCCTACTTAAGCACACACACACACACACACACACACACACACACACACACACACACACACCATCCCTCCTTCCAATGTCAGGGGACTTACACTAGGGTCTGTAGTTTACAATCCGGGTAGCTTAAGCTTTCACACAAGATTTTTAGTCCATTATCTCCAAGAATGTTTTTGGCCAGGCTGAGGTGTGTCAGAGTCTGGCTGATCATCAAAATGGAAGAGATGTTCTTGCAACAGTTTTCACTGAGGCGACAGTTCTCCAATCTGTGGATGAATCACACACGCCTGGATCACACAGGACTGGCTAAACCAGCAATCAAGTAAGAAAAGAAGAGGCTCACAGGGCCCCTTCTGAGCTGTTGTCTATGGATAGACTTTAGGACAAGGGGAATTAGCATCCCTATTTGTGTCTCCTCTTTCGAGCCCACCAGGCTCTAACACATAGCTCCAAACTCACAGTCTCACATATGGTCCTGGTTAATCTTCATGGGTCACAAAACAAAATAAATAGGTATAAATGAGAGAGATTTAGCAGGAGAATAGACTGGGAGGTGGGGGTGAGAGTGTCAGTATGCATGGTACACATTTGATTTTTGAAACGGTTAAAACAATTACACCTAAAACAAAAATTCCATTTTAAATATTTTTTTATGATTATTGGTGTTTTGCCTGAGTATGTCTGCATCAGAAGCCCTAGAACTGGGGTTCAGACAGGTGAAAGATGCCGTGTTCATGCTAGGAATTGAATTCTAGTCTTCTTGAAGAGCAGCTAGTGCTCTTAACCATTGAGCCAGACTGACAGCTTAGAGAGCCTGTATGGGACCTAACGAGCCCTCTGAGTGAGGGTGACAGCAGTGTAGATTTGTGGGGCCCCTGGCAATGGAACCAGGACTTATCCTAGGCACATGAACTAGCTTTTTAGAACCCACTCCCTGTAGTGGGATTTAGGCATTATTTAGGGAAGCTTAGAGGCATAGCTTTGAGGAATCGGGACTCTGAATGGGGCATGGCTAGACCCCATTGAGATCTGGAGCCAAGGAGAGATTGCATAATGCTTTACTAACCTTCAATTTTCTTAATGCTGATTAAAAACATCAACAACTACAAAAAGACATTAAATAATAAAAATAAATAAACCAACTTGTGTACTTCAAAAATATACTGACTTCAAAATAAAAGCCAAGATATGTGCTTCAATAAAAAAGCTTTGCTTTTGTTTCTACAAAAATATAAATATCAACAAAATTTATAAAAATCCTAAAAAAAGGCTCATCCATCAATGTAACAATTAGACACATGGTAAAAAAAATCCACTTAACAAGGCTGGGGCAAGGTTTTGTTTTTGTCTTTACAAAAAAATAGATATAACCATCTTCAAAAATTAAAAAATGCTAGATGCTTAGATGTCTAAAGCTAAAAAAATCAATTATAAAAAATTACAAATAAAAACATATAAGGCCAGTTGATACCACTATACACTACAAAATAAACTCTCAATTCTCATTACTTAACACCTATATCTCTTAAAATATAGTCCTAACTTAACTATAAATCAAGCTAACTTTAAAGTTAAAGTGACTTTCTTCTTCTCTAAACCCAAACATGCTAATAAAAAAATTTAAAAGATTCTATCTTGTATCAAAAAAGCTACTAAGACATAAACCAATCAAAATAAAGACCAGTATTATAATTTTACTTCTAATCCTATTTCTTTATATATTTATTTCTTCCTAACCTTAAAATCTTCACATACAATTTTCTTCTAAAAAAATAAATTCTTCATTTAATATTAATAATACTGAAGTTTTCCACTATAAACAACAATTTTTCCTACCAACAATCTCCAAAACATTCAAAAAAGATGAGGCCCCTAACACATCGATTCTGCCTGGTCTGCGAAAAACAACAACAACAAACAAACTAATACACACCACTCAATAGTTACTTTTAAAATATATACTATTCAAACCAGTTACAAGATAACTCTCTATGATTATCCTTCATGTCACATCTTTAACAAAAAAAATCCAGATACCCAATATTCTAAAAATAATAAATGTTTATAGTCAGTCCATTAAGACCTAACCACTGTCTTAGTTTTTACAAGACCCCACAAAAATACTGTCGTGGTATATAAGTCAACAAAAAACAACCTTATAAAAAACTACGCCCTTCTCCTGGTGAGTTTTGTCCTCTAAGGGTCATAGATAATTATCATTCTAATAAAGTTAAATTTAAGTTAATAAAATATAAACTTAAACATCCCTTTCAAAAAATAAATAAAACAAATATAAATAAATTGTAGGCATAGCTTTGGGGTATCAGGACCCTGAGTGGGGCGTGGCCAGACCCCACTGAGACTCAGGGCATGATGACCCCCCTTCCTGTTTTGTTCCATCAGTCTCAGGGAGTGGATCGAACCATCCATTAATATCAGCGAGTGTTTATATAACTCCTTAGTAAATATTAATCCTTTTAAAGATATATTACAAGTAAATAATTCTACAATAACTCCCTATGGTGGATGCCTGCCTCAGCTTTGATGCAGGGAGGAGGGGCTTGATTCTGCCCCAGCTAGGTATGTCAGCCTGCGTTGACTAGTCAAGGAAGGCCTTACCCCCTTTGAGGAGTGGATGGGGGTAGAATGGGAGAAGGTAGGGTGAGCAGAAGCAGGGGAGGGAAGGGAAACAGTGGTTAGTATGTAAAAGAAAAAAATTCTTAAATAAAAAGAGAAAAAACAAAAGCAAAAACTCAAAACAGAAACAAACAAACGAAAAAAAAATCATACAGCAATTTAAACAGGAGAGGATTATTTCCATCTATATCCAGAAGGTAAAATCCTTAAGTTTTTGTTGATTTCATCACATGAGTGATTTAGAATGAGAAAAACAATCATAAGACTTTAATAAGACCAAACCAGCCAAAATCTATAAATGGATGGGGGCATGTTACCACCCCACAACTGGCAAGCCTTTAGAAGTTGATGGATGCTGCGGGAAGGAAGAATTAATGTTTCTTTAGGAATGTGGTTCTTGCGGGAAGGAAGAATCAATGTTTCTTCAGGAATGTGGTTCTTGAGGTGACCCATGGTCCAGTAGATTGTCTGTCTCCAATGTACAGTAAATAAACCCAGTGGGTTAAAGCTAAGAGCATGTGAAGTTGGGAGGGAATTCAGAGGAGAGAAAATAGAGAATGATTTTTATCAAATGTATAAATATATATATATATATATGCATGCATGAAATTCTCAATAAAACAGAATAAGAAGAGCAAAGTCAAAAAATGTTAGAAGCATCCATAGGTGGACCCAAATGGACTGCTTGGTAAGTGTGGTGTCAACCATGTCTCACCTCTCTACAGCTCAGACTCCAAAGAGATGCTCCATAGAACAGAGGAGATACTTACGACACTCTCTGCAGTATGCTGTTTGGTTGAGTCCAAACCTTACACAGCACCGTGACACCCTTGTCCAAGAGTTCATTGTCTGTGAGGTCCAGACATGTCAGGGATTGACTGACTTTCACGGCCTGGAAGAAGTCATCCCATTTCTGAATATCAGGAGGACAAGAACTCAGTCTGTGGGAAAAATGAGAACAAGTATGTTCTGAATGGTCCAGAGAATGATGTGACAATAGTTGTTCTTCCAGTTGTGAGTTCAGTGTGTAGTGAGCCAAAGTAAAAGAATAAATTATAAGAGACAGCAGAACATCAAATCAGGCTCGCAAAAAGCTAGCAGAAACTGACTGGGGCTAGTTGGGGTGCTCAGATGGTTTCTGATTAATCTTGTTCTCTTTGGTTGAGCTTCTCATGGATAAACGTTTTGAGTTTTCTCTCCCATTGTAAGAGCAAATTTTTGCTGCCTAGTTGTTCAAGGGCACAATGCTTATACTCTTGGGCTCTTATGTGGTCTCCTTTCTCTTGGTTGAGTATGAATATATGGTCTAGTTGCCAAGTTCACCAAGTTTCATTCTCTCTATACAGCTTTTGTATGCCTTTAGTACAGCACTTAGGAGGTAGAGGCAGGCAGATCTCCATGGATTCCAAACCAGCCTAGTCTACATAGTGAGTTACAAGCCATCCATAAATACACAGTGAAATTACGTATCAAGTTATTTTTATGCACACATACATACACACATATTATGAATCTTATTCACATCCTCTACTAATCCCCACCCCTGCCAACTCAGATTTTCCCCCATATTCATGTTTTTTAGCCCCCCTTAGCTAAAGGGATATTGGCAATTGAAGGTAGCTAGGAGAGGGAGAGTTGGTTTTTCTTTGGTGTTGTTGCCACTGATAGGTTGCCTATGCCTTAGTAGATGGCAGCACACCCACGTTCAGAGATTCAGTGCTAATTATTCTGTCATGAATTTATGAATATACAGGTATAATTTTGAGAAAGTCTATGTATCTATGACTGGTCCCAAACTCATTATGTATACTAGGCTAGCCTCAGATTCACAAGATCCACAAAGTGCCTTTGTCTCTCAAGTCTTTGGATCAAAGGTATGTACCACCAAACGTGGCTCCAGATGTTAATTGTGAGACTGCGTCTAATTATGTGACCTCACACTTACAGTCCTCTTGCCTCAGTCTCCTCAATCCCATGATCCTAGGCATTTGAGAGATTTTTATTATCTCCATTTTTTATGTTGGACATAAAAGTTGTGTCTTCACTTTGAATGTCTAAAGTTGATAACTGTGATATCTCTCACACAGCTAAAATGTACAAAAGATAATGAAGAGCCTCTTTCTGAACCTACACAATAACTGTGTAACTAAATCAAGGTATTGGCATATTATATGGACTGTCAGTTACTTCTAAAAAATACATAATTGAACTTACATGGGATTTCCTTTAATTTTCTTAGAAACATTAGATTATTCACTTAAAATAAAATTTGATTCCCAAATATTCAAGTCATATACTTTCCCTCCCAGAAAAAGAAATAAAAATGGTCATTTTCCATGGATGGCATTGACAGAAGTTACAATTTGTTTTACCTCATCTCCAAGTCCTTATGTGATATATGTTAGTCCCTTTTTATTGATAAAAAGATTTAGTCAAGTGGGTGAATATCACATATTAAGGAAGGCAGAGGCACAATTTGTGGTCTTACACTGTGTGTTCCTGCTGCTGGTTCAAATGTGGGTATGTTAGGATCTGTGAATTACAGGATGAGGGTGGTGGTGTCACCAGCATAGAACATCTCCATCAAGCATGATTCCAGAAATAGGCTTAATTGATGCTCTAGAGAGTTCTTTATTGCTGTGAAGCTGGAGTCTTCAAGCTTATGCTCTGAATCATGACCCAAGAAGACTATAACCACAATCACAAGCAATGACCTGACAGGGTTGTTACTCAAACTCTATGGGTTTCTTGGTCACAGGTAATTTTTGTACAGGGAAGTTTTGGTGAATAAGCAACCTTTCTTGTCAAACTAGATTTGCTATATAGGAAGACCCAAGATAGTTTTACATGACCAGACATTGAGGAATGAAAAGATGTACCTGAGATACTTCAGGTTGCATTTTGGATGTTTTATAACATCACACAACAAGGGAAGCACGTTGCTCAGGTTGTCACCTTTCAGAGTCAGATGTGAGAGGGTTTCATAACCATAAAAAACGAGGCATAATTCCTTGTATGCATCAGCTGGGAAAATATTTTTGAGGCTGAGGAAAAAAATACAGGGAGGAGATCTTGAGAGCTGATGAAATGGTTCAGTAAATTAATGCACTTCTCACCAAATCTGTCAACTCCAGTTTGATTCCTGGGTCAAAGGAAAGAACCAATTCTGGCAAATTGTCCTCTGGCCTTCTTTCACACAAATATGTACATCACATGACTTTCCATACAATAGTATATAAATGAAATAAAAATTTCCAAGCTCCTGATACACAGCTGACTAAGAGGTGAATGGTGTTCAATCCTTCAGGCCAAGCAGAGTCCTTGCTACTCTCTGAACCCCGGCCCAGGGACACATCCCTCAACACCCCAACCACACCCAGCTTTGTCCTAAACCAAAGAAATCTGGGAGAGCACCCCAAGCCCAATTTTCAGTGAAACATAGCCAGAGGGACGTCCCAGGGGCCAAACCCCACCCAAACTGCAATCTATGTCATCACCCTCTGAAAACTGGACCACCCAAAGCCTCCTGATACACAGCTGACTAAGATCTGACTAAGAACAAACTCTGTGACAATGAGAGACACACAGGTCCTTGGCCTATAGACAACTAAGAGCCGACTAAGAGAAGCCCCTGCAACTATTGGAGACACAAATCCCCCCAAACCCACAACTGACTAAGAGCTGACCAAGAGCTGAGTAAGAGTGAACTGAAAAAGCAATGGGCAGACACCAGTGCAGGAATACATATAACAATATAAAGATCAACAAGATGCCACCAGAAGAAGCTTGTGGTTCTACAACATCAAGAACTGAACATAATAAAGAGAAATGACCAGAAGGAAATGACCTTAAAAACAACTTTATGAAGATAATAGAAGCTTTAAAAGAGGATATAAAAGAAAACTCCTTTAAGAAATAAAAGAAAATACAAACAAAAAATTGGAAGAAATTAACAACTGCCTGAAAGACAAAAAAGAAAACCAAGAAAAAGAAAACAAACAGGTAAAAGAAACATTCCAGGATTAAAAATCAAAATAGAAGAAATAACGAAGTCACAAACTGAGGCAAAGCTGGAAATAGAAAACCTGAAAAAATGAACCAGAACTACAGATCCAAACATAACCAACAGAATCCAAGAGATAGAAGAGAGAATCTCTGGAGTGGAAGATTCAATAGTGGAAATAGATACATTAGTTAGAGAAAACACTAAAGCCAAAAAAGTCATAACACAAAACGTCCATAAAATAAGGGATATCATGAAAGGCCAAACCTGAGAATAATTAAAATCAAAGAAGGAGAAAAATACCAGCTCAAAGGCACAGAAAATATATTCAACATAATCATAGAAAAAACCATTCCCAACCTAAAGAAGTAAATGCCTATAAAGAAACAAGAAGCTTACAGAACACCAAATAGAGTGGACCACCCCAAAAGTCTGCTTGCCACATAATAATGAAACCACTGAATCTACAGAACAACAACAACAAAATACCAAGAGCTGCAAAAGAAAAAGGCCAACTTACCTAAAAAGGCAGACCCATCAACAACCCCAGACTATTCAATGGAAACAATGAAAGCAAAAAAGTCCTGGTCAGATGTTATATAGACACTAAAAAAGCATGGCTTCCAATCCAGACAACTGTATCCAGCAAAACTGTCAATCACCATAGATGGATTAAGCGAGATATTTCATGACAAAACCAGATATAAACAATACCTATCCACAAATTTACCCCTTCAAAAAGCCCTAGAGGGAGAACACCAACCTAAGGAAACCAGATACACCCATGAAACCACAAACAATCGATAATCCTACAGAAGAAAAAAAACCCAAAGAAGGGAAATACACACAAGCTACCTCCAAAAATAGCAGGAAATATCATTGGTCATTAATATCAATGAATTCAAATCACCTATAAAAAGACATACCCTAACATGATGGATACAAAAACAGAAGTCATCTTTCTGTTGCATATAAGAAACATACCTCAACTTCAAAGCCATACACAGGCTCAGAGTAAAGGGTTGGGAAAAGACTTTCCAATCAAATGGTTCTTAGAAACAAGTTGGTATAGCCATCCTAATATCTAACAAAATAGTCTTTAAACTAAAATCAATCAACAAAGACCAGGATGAACATTACTTATTCATCTCAGGAAAAGTCTATGAAGATGAAATCTCAATCCTGAATGTTTATGCCCCTAACACTAGGGCACTTACATATGTTAAAAAAAAAAACAACAAAAAACCCCAAAAAACAAAAAACCAAAATCACTACTAAAGCTTAAACCTCATATCAAACTCCAAACACTAATAGTTGGAGACTTTAAAGCCCCACTTTCGCCCTTGGATATGTCAACCAGATAGAGACTCAACAGAGAAATATGGGATCTAACAGAAATTATGACCCAAACGTACAGGATAGATATATATAGAACTTTCTACCCAAACACAAAAAAATACATATTTCTTAACACCCCATGGAACATTCTCTAAAACTGATGACATACTTTGTCATAAAGCAAATATAAATAGATAAAAAAATGGAAATAACTCCTTGTATTATATCAGATCACCATGGTCTAAAGTTAGAGTTCAAAAACAACAAAAATCACAGAAAGCCTCCCAACTCATGGAAAACTAAACATCACTGAACTGAACCATCTCTGAGTCAAGGAAGAAGTTAAAGAAATGAAAGACTTCCTAGAATTCAATGAAAATAAATCCACAACATACTCAAACTTATGGGACACAATAAAAGCAGTCTTAAGAGGAAAACTCACAGCACTAGATGTCTATATAAAAAACCTAGAGAAATCTTACACAAGAGACCTAACTGCACAGCTGAAGGCTTTAGAACAATTAGAAGCAAACTCACCTAGAAAGAGCAGGAAATAAACTTAGGGTTGAAATCAGTACAATAAAACAAAGAACAATACAAAGAATCAATGAATCAAAAAGTTGGTTCTTTGAGAAAGTCAACAAGATAGATAATCCCTTATCCAAATTAACCAAAAAGGAGAGAGAGTATTCAAATTAACAAAATCAGCAATGAAAAGGGGGACATAACAACAGATACCCAGGAAATCCAGAGAATGATCAAGTCATACTTTGAAAATCTACACTCCACTAAAATGGAAAACCTAGAAGAAATGGACAGCTTTCTGGACAGTTACTACTCACCAAAATTAAATCAATATCAGAATAAAGACATAAAAAGACCTATAACTCCAAAGGAAATTGAAGCTGCTATTAAAAGTCTCCCAAGTAAAAAAAGCCCAAAACAGATGGTTTTACTGCAGAATTCTACCAGACATTCAAAGAACTAATTCTAATTTTCCTTAAACTGTTCCATACAGTAGAAACTGAAGGAATATTGCCAAACTCTTTTTATGAGGTCACAATGATCCTGATACCCAAGTCACTCAAAGATGCAACAAAGGAAGAATTACAGACCAGTCTTCCTCATGAACATTGATGCAAAAATACTCAATAAAATTCTGTCAAACCGAATCCAACAACGTATCAAAAAAGTCATCCACCATCATCAAGTAGGCTTCATCCCAGGGATTCAGGGATGGTTCAACATATGAAAAACTGTGAATGTCATCCACCATATAAACAAACTGAAAGAAAAAAACCCCACATGATCATCTCATTAGATGCATAAAAAGCTTTGGACAAAAACCAACACTCCTTCATGATAAAAGACCTGGAAAAAACAGGAATGAAGGAAAAATACCTAAACATAATAAAGGCAATATACAGAATTGTATAGAATACAAATTGGAAAAGAAGTCAAGCTATTACTATTTGTAGATGATATAATAGTATACAGAAGTAACTCCCAAACTTCTACCAGAAAAGTTCTACCACTGAAAAACACCTTCAGCAAGGTGTAAAGATACAAGATCAATTCAAAATAATCAATAGCCTCCTATAGACAAATGATAAAAAGGCTGAAAAAAATTAGTGAAATACCAAACTTTATAATAGCTGCAAATAACATCAAATATCTTGGGGAGGGTAACTCTAGCCAAAGAAGTTAAAGACTCCTATGACAAGAACTTTAAGCAACTGAAAAATATTGAAGATATCAGAAAATGGACAGATTCCCCATGCTCTTGAATAGGTAGGAACAACAGAGTGAAAATGGAGATTTTCACCAAAACAATATACAGATTCAATACAATCCCCATCAAAATCCCAACATAATTGTTTACAGACCTTCAAAGAATACACAACTTCATATGGAATAACAGAAAACCCAGAATTGCCAAAACAATCTGCTCGATAAAAGAACATCAGGAGGTATTACTATCTCTGACTTTAAGCTATACTATAGAGCTACAGTAATAAAAACAGTCTGGTTCAGGCATAAAAACAGACATTTGAATCAATGGAATCCAATTGAAGACCCCAACATTAACCCACACACCTATGAACACCTAATCTTTGACAAAGAGGCCAACAATATTCAATGGAAAAATAGTATTTTCAACAAATAGTGTTAGTATAACTGGATGGTAGTATGTAGAAGAATGCAAATATATCTAAATCTACCACCCTGCACAAAACTTAAATCCAAGTGGATCAAAGACCTCAACATAAACCCCGCTACACTGAACTTGATAGAAAAGAAAGTGGGAAATACCATTCAATGCATCAGCACAGGTGACTACTTTCTAAATGTAACACCAATAGCACATACACTAAGAACAACAATCAGTAAGTGGGACCTCCTGAAACTGAGAACCTTCTGTAAGGCCAAGGACACAGTCAGTAAGACAAAATGACAGCCTACAGAATGGGAAAAGATTTTCACCAACCCTACAACTGACAGAGGACTGATCTCTAAAATATATAGAGAACTCAAGGAACTAGAGCTCCCAAACCTAAATAACCTAATTAAAAATGGGGTTCAGGTGAGACCCTATCTAAAAAAAAAAAAAAAAATGGGGTTCAGAACTAAAAAGGGAATTCTCAACAGAAGAATTACAAATGACTGAATTGCACTAGAAAAATTGCTCAACATTTTTAGCTATCAGAGAAATGCAAATCAAAACAACTTTGAGATACCACCTTACACCTGTCAGATTGGCTAAGATAAAAGATACAGATTACAGCCTATTCTGGAGAGGTTGCTGAGCAAGGAAAACACTCCATTGTTGGTGGGAATGTAAACTTGTTCAGCCACTCTGGAATGCAGCATGACAGTTCCTCAGAAAACTGGAAATCACTCTCCCTAAGGATCCAGCAATACCACTATTGGGCATACAGCCAAATGATGCAGATTTGTGCTCCATAGGCATTAGCTCAACTATGCTTGTAGCAGCATTATTTGTAATAGTAAAAACCAGGAAACAACCTAGATGCCCTTCAGCTGAAGAATGGATCAACAAACAGTGGTACATTTACACAATGGAGTACTACTTAGCATTAAAAAAATGACACCCTAATATTTACAGGCAAATGGATGGATTTGGAGAATATACTCCTGAGGGAGGTATCAGAAGCCCAGAAAGATTAGCATATGATGTACTCACTCAGGATGTACTCATAAGTGGACTTTAGACAAAAAGTGAATTATACCTAAGCTGCAAACCACAACCCCTGAACAGTTTGGGATCAGAGAAAATTTAGGAGAGACTTCCAGAGATTCCCCTAGAAAGAGAAAATAGCAAAGATCTCCTTAGCTAATTGGGAGCATAAGAGGTTGCAACTAAGAAGGTGTGGGAACAAATCATGAGAGGAGATAGTTGAGTGAGAGAAGCAACAAAGAGAGAGAGAAAAAAAGATAGAGATCTTGATAGAGGAAGCCAATGTGGGGTTGGAAAGAGACCAGGTGCTAGGGAAACCTCCAAGAACTCACAAGATGTCCCTGGCTAGGTCCCCAACCAATAGTGAAGGTCTTGCTTAGTCAGGACTTCCCCCATAATAAAATGAATAACCACCATAAATGTTATCACAGAACCTACATCCAACAATGAATAGAGGTGGATACAGAGATCCATGGCTGAGCACTGAGCTAAGTTTCTGGTCCAGCTGAGAGTGGGGGAGTGGGGAAGAGTCTGTATGATCAAGGGGATAGGGATTATGAGGAAAGTTCCCACATATGGCTGGCTGGAGCTCTGGGGAGCTCACTGACAAAGAACAGCCACTGGGGAACCATTAAGAAAAGGAGCTAGGCCCTCCAAGGGTAGACAACTGTCAATTGACATGGGAAGTATGTGGAGACTTTAGGGAAGGGATCAGAATGTGTTTCTGTGTGTGGGCTGGCACCTTGGAGCCCATTCCCTTCTGAGGAACACCTAACAGTCTTGATATTAGGATGAGAAAATCAGACTTGCCTGGAGTGGATGTGCCATGCTAAGCTAACCCTCCTTGGAAATTCTTCCCTTTTCGAGGAGTGGACAGGGGATGGGGAGAGGAGAGGCTGAAGACTGAATGGGAGGGATTGGGAGGAGGGAAGGGATGAGGAGCAAGGGGATACATGGATTAAAAATGCTAAATTAAAAAATAAAAAATAAAAAATAAAAAACAGCCCCCTAAAATAAAGAGCTGAACCACAAAAAAATTTTTAAGGATGAGCTTTTGATTTTTTTATACCCTTCTATATATAAACAGAAACAAAGGAGTGTAGTACATCTAAATTTCAGCTTTCCCTAAATTAAACCACTCCATTCTTCAATGCATTGTTGACAAATATTGTATTTAGGCCATATAAAATTGTTTTGTTATGTGTATACTTTGTGAGATAATTGACCCAATCAAGCCTATTAACAGCTCCATTTTTTTTAAACTTCATAGCTACAATCTTACATTCCAGAAATAATCTAACAACATGCTGATTTTGGGCAGAATGCTCTTTTTTTTGCAATCATGTGATATTCTTTTTACAAGATTGTAGATATAGATTACATATTTAACAAAACCTGAATATTGGAGAGAGAGCACCCAGTCAAATCCTAGGCAGACCAGCTCAGGAAATTCTTAAACCTTGAATACAAAGATAAACAGCTGAGACACACACCTTTAATCCCAGCCCAGTGAAAACCAGGCGTGGTGACCTCCACCTTTAATCCAGAGACAGAACTTCTGCTTCTGTGAGTTTAAGACTACATGCCTTGCCTGTGGATGGGTACATAAGGGCTTGTAGAAACCCAGAGAGAACAGAAGTGACTGGCAAAAGTGAGCGAGGCTGAGGAAGTTACAAGACAGCTGGGTAAAAATTGACTGTGTGCTTCCTCTCTCTCATACTTCAGCCTTCCCCTGCTATTTGGCTCCAAGTCTCATTTGTGATACTACACAAGACAGATTTTAAAATTATTTATTTTTTATCATGTGACAGTGTGTGTGTGTGTGTGTGTGTGTGTGTGTGTGTGTGTGTGTGTGTGTGTGTATATAAGCCTGTGTGAGTATAGCTGCCCTTGGAGTCCAGAAGAGGGCATTAGGTCCCCTGGAGATAGTGTTATGAAACCAAATGGAACTCAAGGTCATATTGTATGAAATAGGCCATTTTCTGCTTTGTGTGAGAGAACATGAAAGATCTATGTTCTCTTGCCATGTGTGGTGGCATAGGTCTGTAATCCTCGTGCACAGAAGGCTTGTCAGAAGTCTGAAGCCATTTTGCTCTACAGAGGAATTATGGGAAAGCCAAAACTACTTAGTGGGACCTTGTCTCTCAACCATCCCTTTTCAATTCACCTCCACTCTTATCAGAAAAGATGGACTATGTATAAAAGCTTTGCTCCCATTGACCAACAGTTGTCTTTGGAAACTATCTGAAGTCTTGGTTTCTTTAGTCATTTACAACATATACAAAAGGAGAGTAAGTCACAAGACATCTTCCACACAAATGTGATCTTTTTGTTTTTGTTTTTTTTGGGCAGGAAATGAATGAGGCAACATCCATTTTCTTTGAAGTGTTACTAGTGGGCAACTTATACAAACACCATGTCCTGTGGAAGGCTGTGAGGTGCTTGCTTCATTGTATTTAGAATCAGAATGCATGTTCAGTGTAATTCTTAGTGGATTAGGGCTCTTATTTTTATACATCAAGAAAGAATAGGTGTCAGAGAGATGGCTCAGTGGCTAAGGGCATTTGTTACTCTTACAGAGGGTTCAACAGGGTGACTCACTACTGCCTGCCACTCTAGTTCAGGGGATCTGATACCAGACATGTACATTGTGTATAAACACAGAGGAAAACTCATATATGTAAAATTAATTTCCCTGAAGTCCTTGTGACTCACATCTTTATAGATTAAAGCATTCTAGACCCACAATCCACAGATGAGCATCAAGGAAAAACTGTGAAAAAGTTTTCCACATTCTGCACTCATACATTTAAGTTATGCATTTAACTTTCCCCTGCTGGATACCTTTCTTTTTTTAATACTTTTTATATTTATTTTTATTTTATGTGAATTGGTGTTTTGCCTGCATGTATAACTGTGTAAGGGTGTCAGATCTTGGAATTATAGACAGTTGTTAGCTGCCATGTGGATGCCAGGAATCGAACTCAGATCCTCTGGAAGAACAGTCAGTGCTCCCAACCGCTGAGCCATCTCTCCAGTCCCTAACTGGACACCTTTCATTCCAATTTCATTCATTTGCACACATGTTTTTGGTCATGGATGCACATGCCTTGCCTAGTTGATTTTCCGTGTTCATACCTTAGGCAGTGTGCTCTCTGTCTCTCTATACCAGTGGCTTCCGGCCTGTCATGATGCTGCACCACCTGGGGCACTAGATGATACCTGCAGACACTGAGGTAGCACATGACTGGAGGAAGGAAGTACTTTGGATATCTGGCATGCAGAGGACACTGCTTATGATTCTACAATGTATAGACCAACTTTTCTCTGTCCAACTAAGAAACACACAGAAGTTGGGAACTCTGTTCTACTTAAGAACCAATGAATGGATGCTATAGCAGGACTCAAACTGCCTAGGGATCTTAATTATTTTTCTTATGGTGCTTGTGGGCAACAAACATGTATCTTGCATTATACTAAAGTTACTGTAGGATTCTTCTCTAGGTAAAATTAGAGAAGAATCCCTGTATCTTGGGTACCTGGTTAGAGTCTGGGATACAAGTTTGAGGATTTCTTCTAGTACTAAAATGTGAGCACTTTGTTCATACACTAGTGGAATCTTCTGTAGAGATCAGATTCTACTTACACCACTTTCTGGAGATGGCAGGGAACAGAGGAGAGTTTTTCACAAAGAATCTGTAGTGAGGAGCTGCTAAGGAAGCTCTCGCTGATGTCCAGAAAGACCAGTTTCTCATTTGAATGAAACAGATCACAAAAGTCTGTCCAACAAGTTTGCATGTGTTGGTTGTCCTGAGATCTACAAAAAACAAAAAGAGGCTAACTTTAATTTCTATGGGGATTTATGTGTGCCCGCATGCCCCTTCAAATCCTTAGGCACCTTCCACCTTTTGCTAGAGGAAGAATCTTTGGTGAGTTTGGCATTTCACCAAGTAGACCAAGCCAGCAAGATGCAAGCTTCCATAGATCCATCTGTCTCCACTTTGCCTTTGCTGAGGTTACAGGTGTTCACTACCTTGTGTTTTTGCTGGGCTCTGAGATCTTAACTGTGGTCTTCCCACTTGCCTTGCTTTAAGTCATCTAAGAGCTGAGCCTTAAGGACAGAGTTATCAGCAGTTTATACAAAAGTGTCTGAAACTTGTCTTCATATCAGCATCCAAATGGATGGTTATCAGGGCATTTTTCCTATACTTTGTTCTTATCAGCTTTACTCCACTCAGTTGCCTGCTTCTTTCTGGTCTCCTTTGCTTCCAAATAGTTCCCTTATGTTTTCATGCAACATATGTTCTATTACTTGCATTTCTTCTGGTAAGATATTTTTCCACCTCATGGTGCCTGGTCTACTTTGCTTCTCTGTTGCTGTGAATTAAATACCATGGCCAAAAATAAGTTGTGCAGTGAGGGGTTTATTTGGCTCTTTCTTTCTGATCACAGTCCATGACTGAAGACAGGAAGAGACCATGGAGGAACACTGCTTATTGTCTTGCTCAGTTTGCTTTCTAATACCGCCCAGGACTACCAGCTCAGTAATAAAACCACCCACAGTGGGATGGGTCCTTCCACATCAATATCACCAAAATAAAATGTTCCACAGACTTGCTTACGAGCCAGACTGATGGAGACCATCCCTCAATTTATGTTATCTTCTCCCAGGTGACTTCAGTTTGTATTCACTTGGCAAAAATTAATCAGTATAGTCTTTTATACTTTCATAACCTAATCTTCCACATGTGTACAGACATACATATATACAAAAGTTAAAATATAGAATTGGGTTATTAAAGAAAACACCTTATTTGTCAGAATCTGGCTTCTTGACTTAGTAATTTGAAATTCTATCCACTTTTCCTGCAGGTGTTATGTTTTAATTTTTCCTTACAGGACAATTTAATATAGTAATTTGCAGCAACAAAGGGAGGCATTATGTAAATATGAAACAGAAGCGCAACTACTGAATGTCTTATATGTAAGGATTAAAAAAAAAAAAGACTTATGAGTATTGAAATAGTGCCTGAGGCTGAGGAAGATACAAAGTGAAGGCAGGTTAAAGCAGAATGTATGGATCTGAAGATTTATGATTTATGAGTGATTTTCCTACATGCATGTCTGTGCACCATATACATGCCTAGCACCCATGGAGGCCAGAAGAGGACGCCAGGTCCCCTGCAACTGGAATTAAAGACACTACAAATGTGCTAGGGATTGGACTCAGTTCCTCTGAAAGATTAGTTAAGTGCTCTTAACTGCAAAATCATCTCTCCAGGCCCTCAATATACCTTTAATTTCCATTTCCATGATGGCTAATGATGTTGCATACTTAGGAAAACTAGAAAATGACCAATAGGTGGGTAAAACAAACAAACAAACAAAAAATAGGCTTTAAGGGAAAGAATAACAAAGCACATGTAACATGAGGACAGGCAAGATGATTCACTGGGAAAAGCAGCTTGCTGCCAAGCCTGATGGATTCATTTATAGGATACACATGGTCCAAGGAGAAAACTGGTTTCCTCTGACACATACATAAGGTTAATGAAAACATATGTGATATGAATGTGGAAGTGGGGAACAACGTGACCCCGTGGTGTTTGGGGCTGAGTGGAAGTCTCATGGCTTCAGACAGTGAGGATCCCAGGTCCAGAGAGGAGTGGGAGGTTAGTAGGTTCCAGTCCCTGTGCCTCCTGGGGACCTCATCCCAGAGGCTAGAGACATAGTCCTGGATTTGACCTCATGGCCAGGTCTGCCCTGGACAAGGGCTGGGAGAAGCATTCCCCAGAAATCTGGGGGTCACATCACAGATGGCCAGGTCCCACCTCCAAGGCAGGCTGCATCATCACAGAGGGATGGACATCTCTCTGAACAGTGTGACCTCATGGTGTCGGGGGCAGAGTGGGAGTCAGATGTCTTCAGACAGCGAGGATCCTGTGGCCTGACCAGATAAGAAATAGTGCAGACTCTGTGTCCAAAGCAGACAGGAGACACACAACCCCTAAGGACTAAGATTCTACTAATTCTGACTAAGAGTGAACCAAGAAAGCAATGTGCAGACACTAGTGCAAGAATACATATAATAATATAAAGAACAATAAGGCACCACCAGAAGAAGCTGATGTCTCTACAACACCAAGACCTGAACAGAGCAATGAAGAGGGAAACAAAAGGAAACAATACAAGCATCTTTATGAAGATTATAGAAGCCTTGAAAGAGGATATAAAAATATCCCTTAAAGAAACAGAAGAAAAAACAAAAACTGGAAGAGATGAACAAATCCTTGTAAGAAAACAGAAAACCATAAAAGAGAAATTCAACAAATGAGTCATTCCAGGAACTAGAAATTGAAATAGAAACAATAAAGAAGGCACAAAACAAAGCAAAGGATAAAATAGAGGATCTGAAGAAATGATCGGCAACTACAGATACAAGTATAAGCAACAGAATCCAAGAGACGGAAGAGAGAATCTCTGGAGTGGAAGACTCAATAGTGGAAATAGATCAATCACTCAAAGAAAACACCAAAACCAAAAAAGTCCATAACACAAAACATTCAGGAAATTTGGGACTTCATGAAAAGACCAAACCTGAGAATAATAGGAAAAGAAGAAGAAGAAGAAGAAGAAGAAGAAGAAGAAGAAGAAGGAGAAGGAGGAGGAGGAGGAGGAGGAGGAGGAGGAGGACCACAACCAGCTCAAAGGCACAGATAATGTATTCAATAAAATCATAGAAGAAAACTTTCCCAACCTAAAGAAGGAAATGCTTATAACGTTACAAGAAGCTTACAGAACACCAAATAGATTAGACCCCCCCAAATCTTCTCACCACATAATTAAGCCACAAAACATATAGAACAAAGAAAAAATATTAAGAGCTTCAAAGGAGGGGCTGGAGAGATGACTCAGAGGTTAAGAGCACTGACTGTTCTTCCAGAGGTCCTGAGTTCAATTCACAGCAACCACATAGTGGCTCACAACCATCTATGATGAGATCTGGCATCCTATTCTATACACTGTATATATAATAAATAAATAAATATTAAAAAAGAGCTGCAAAGGAAAAGGACCAACTTACCTATAAAGGCAGACCCATCAGAATAATACCTGACAATTCAGTGGAAACAATGGAAGCAAGACGGACCTGGTCAGATGTTATACAGACACTAAAAGAGGATGGCTGCCAACCCAGACTACTATATCCAGCAAAACTATTAATCACCATAGATAAAGTAAACAAGATATTTTGCTACAAAGACAGACTGAAACATTACCAACCTACCAATCCAGCACTACAGAATGTATTAGAGAGAAAACTCCAACCTAAGTTCCACATATATACCAATGAAACCACAAACAATCAATATCCCCACAGAAGAATACCCCAGAGA
The DNA here is from genome assembly GCA_004025045.1 of Sigmodon hispidus. Taxonomy (NCBI): domain Eukaryota; kingdom Metazoa; phylum Chordata; class Mammalia; order Rodentia; family Cricetidae; genus Sigmodon; species Sigmodon hispidus. The sequence continues at coordinate 126,287 of PVIH01003915.1, forward strand.
AAGAAAATACAAACAAGTTACCACTAAAAAGTAGCAGGAAATATCAATCAATGGTCACTAATATCCCTTAATATCAATGGACTCAACTCTCCTATAAAACGACACACACTAACAAGATGGATACAACAACAGAATCCATCCTTCTGTTGCCTGCAAGAAAACACCTCAATCACAAAGATACAGGGTCAGAGTAAAGGGTTCGGAAAAGATTTTCCAGTCAAATGGCCCCAAGAAACAAGCTGGTATTGCTATCCTAATATCCAACAAAGTAGACATTACTTATTTGTCTCAGGAAAAAAATCGATCAAGATGAGATCTCAATCCTGAATATTTATGCTCCTAATATAAGGGTACCTTCACTTGTAAAAGAAATACTGCTAAAACTTAAACCCCACATCAAATGTCACATTCTAATAGTGGGAGACTTTAATACCCCAATTTTACCCTTGGATAGGTCACCCAGACAAAGACTCAACAAAGAAATAAGTGGTCTAACAGAGGTTATGATGCAAATGGACTTACTAGATAATTATGCAAATGGACTTAATAATTATAGAAGCTTGCATCCAAACACAAAGGAATATATATATATATATTTCTCAGCACCCCATGGAACTTTCTCTAAAATTGACCACCTACTTGGTCATAAGGCAAATATCAACAGATACAAAAAATTAGAAATAACCCCTTGTATCATATCAGACCACCATGGCCTAAAGTTAGAATTCAACAACAGCAAAAATCACAGAAAGCTTACACATAGAAAGTTTATAGTTCAGAAAACTGAACATCACTACATTGAACCACCTCTGGGTCAGAGAAGAAGTTAAAGAAATCAAAGACTTCTTGGAATTTAATGAAAATGAACCCACAACATACCTAAACTTATGGGACACAATGAAAGCAGTGTTAAGAGGAAAACTTATAGCACTAGATGCCTATATGAAAAACCTAGAGAAATCTCACACAAGAGACCTAACAACTCAGCTGAAGGCTTTAGAACAATTAGAAGAAAAGTCAACTAGGAATAGACAGCAGGAAATAATCATATTAGAGCTAAAAATCAGTACAATAGAAACAAAGAGAACAATACAAAGAAACAATGAATCAAAAAGTTGGTTCTTTGAGTAAGTCAACAACATAGGCAAAGCCTTCTCCAAACTAACCAGAAGACACAGGGAGAGTATTCAAATTAACAGAATCAGAAATGAAAAGGGAGACATAATGACATACACCCAGGAAATCCAGAGAATTATCAGGTTATACTTTGAAAATCTATACTCTACTAAAATGGAAAACCTAAAGGAAATGGACAGCTTTCTGGACAAGTACCAATTACCAGAATTAACTCAAGAACAGATTAAAGGCCTAAATAGACCTTTAACACCAAAGGAAATTGAAGCTGTTATTAAAAGTCTCCCAAATAAAAAAAGCCCAGGACCAGATGGTTTCACTGACAAATTCTACCAGATATTCAAAGAAGAACTAATACCAATACTCAACAAACTGTTCCATACAGTAGAAACTGAAGGAACACTGCCAAACTCTTTTTATGAGGCCACAGTCATCCTGATGCCCAAGCCACTCAAAGATGCAACAAAGAAAGAAAACTACAGACCAATCTCCCTCATGCACATTGCTGCAAAAATACTCAACAAAATTCTGGCAAACCAATTACAACAACATATAAAAAAAGTCAACCACCACGACCAAGTAGGCTTCCTCCCAGAAATGCAGGGATGGTTCAACATATGAAAAACTATAAATGTCATGCATCATACAAACAAATTGAAGGAAAAACACCACATGATCATCTTCTTATATGCTGAAAAACACTTTGACAAAGTCCAATACTCCTTTATGATAAAAGTTCTGGAGAGATAAAAAATACAGGGAAAATTCCTAAGTATAATAATGGTGATTTACAAGAAGCTGATGGCCAATATCAAACTAAATGGAGAGAAATTCAAAGCAATCTCACTAAAATCAGGAACTAGACAAGGCTGCTCCCTCTCCCCTTATGTATTCAATATTGTTCTCTTAAGTTTTAGCTAAAGTAATAAGAAAATGAAAGGAGATTAAGGGGATACAATTTGGAAAAGAAGAAGTGAAACTATCTCTATTTGCAGATGATATGATTGTATATGTAAGTGGCCCACAAAATTCTACCAGGGAACTTCTACAAATGATAAACACCTTCAGCAATATAGCAGGATACAAGATTAATTCAAAAAAATCATTAGCCCTCCTATAAACTAAAGAAAAAAGGGCTGAAAAAGAAATAAGTGAAACATCACCCTTTATTTTAGCTGCAACTAGCATTAAATATCTTGGTGTAACTATAACCAAAGAAGTAACAGATCTATTTGACAAAAACTTTAAATCACAGAAGAAAGAAATTGAAGAGGATATCAGAAAATGGAAAGCTGTCCCATGTTCCTGGATAGGTAGGATCAACATAGTAAAAATAGAAATCTTACCAAAAGCAATCTACAGATTCAATGCAATTCTCATCAAAATCCCAACACAATTTTTTACAGACCTAGAGAAAATAATACTAAATTTCATTTGGAATAACAGGAAAGCAAGAATTGCCAAAACAATTTTGTTCAACAAAAGAACCTCAGGAGGTGTCACCATCCCTGACTTCAGGTTATACTATAGAGCTATAGTAATAAAAACGGTCTGGTACTGGCATAAAAACAGACTTGTGAATCAATGGAATCGAATTGAAGACCCAGACATTAACCCAAAAACCTATGAACACCTGATCTTTGACAAAGAGGTAAAAAATATTTAATGGAAAAAAGATAGTATCTTCAACAATTTGTATTAACATTACTGGATGGCAGTATGAATCAAACTGCAAATAGATCCAAGCCTGTCACCCTACACAAAACTCAAATCCAAATGGATCAAAAACCTCAACATAAAAGCAGCTATGCTGAACTTGATAGAAAGGAAAGTGGGAAACATTGTCACAGGTGACCACTTCCTAAATATAACACTAGTTGCACAGACACTAAGTACAACAATCAGTAAGTGGGACCTCCTGAAACGGAGAACTTTCTGCAAGGCCAAAGATACAGTCATTAAAACAAAATGACAGCCTACAGAATGGGAAAAGATTTTCACCAACCCTACAAGTAACAGAGGACTGATCTCTAAAATATATAGAGGTCAAGAAACTATAGCCCAAAACCCTGAATAACCCACCCAAAAATGGGGTTCAGAACTAAAAAGGAATTCTCAGCAGAATTACAAATGATTGAAAGGCACTTGAAAACGTTCTCAACATCTTTAGCTATCAAAGAAATACAAGTTAAAACAATTTTTAGATATCACCTGACACCTGTCAGATTGACTAAGATAAAAGACACAGATGACAGCCTATTCTGGAGAGGTTGTGGAGCAATGAGAACACTCCTCCATCGCTGTTTGTTCAGCCACTCTGGACTGCAGTATGGCGATCTCTCAGAAAATTGGGAATCAATCTCTCCAAAGATCCACCAATATCACTATTGGGCATATACCTTAAAGATGCACATTCATACCCCAAAAGCATTAGCTCAACTATGCTCATAGCAGCATTATTCATAATAGCAAGAACCTGGAAACAACCTAGATGCCACTCAACTGAGGAATGGATTAACAAACTGTGGTACATCTACACAATGAAGTACTACTCAGAGGTAAGAAAAAATGATATACTAAATGCATGCCAATGGATGGGATGTACTTACTCATTAGTGGACTTTAAGCAAAAACATTCTTATTTCATTGAAAGATGATGGGTGAATAAAGTGATTTACAACACCCCAACACACATTTTCTGGTTTGATTGTAGAAGGGTTTCTTAGCAGAGATTTTTGATGGCCACAATTCTTCCATGGGCATTAGCTGTAACCTACTGTACTTTCTTTACCTGTAGCTGAGCCTAACCTGGCTTGAGGAGCTTTAGATTTATTTTTTGTTTCATGTGTTTTAGAGAAAAGAGAAGTTTTATTACAGTGTGGTTTTTAAAGCTATCCTGAATGTTTAGCTTTTTTAATATAAAGTTTGATATTGTTTTTCAAAAGAAACAAAAGAAAGTGGAAGTGAGTACAAGTAAAAGGGTTTAAACATAGATGGTGGGTAGGAAGATAGTAGGCATAGACATGAGAATCAAGTTAAATTATGTATGAATATGCCATAAGGAAAGTAATAATTGCTCACCGAAAGAGAGGAGACCATAGGTCTTAAGATGATTAACTTTTCAGGCTGGAATCCTTAATCATACCATCATTTTCACTCTTATTAAGTAGGAAGTCCAGCAGGTATAAAATGTCCTATCTTGAGCTATAGAGTGACTTCAACATTTTACTGCAAAACTTGGGATGAGATGGTGGATGCAAGCACCATTAAAAAGTTTGAAAGGAAAATAGAGTACTTACACTTGAACCTGAGCTGTGGACTCCAATGCAGCATCATTCTCTGGGAAGATCCCTTTTGCCACTTGTAGGGACATTGTCTGTAAATTTTGAGAATTCTTGAGGCAAAATGAAGCATGTATGAGGTCTGTATTGGTTTTCAAATGCAAAGAGATTTCCTCAAAGAGGGCCATGGCTTCCTTTACAAAATCCTCCTCCTGAGATTCATAGAGACAGGAGAAAACCTCTTGTACATCCATCAGTAATAGGAAGGGCTTATTTTCCCCTGCCTTACACTCCAGAAATTTCCTCTTGATATCAATTGATATTTGGCAGTCAAAAATGATCCTCAACTTTTGAATTCTAGTTTCATTCATGAGGCCAAATACAAACAGTAGCACTCCTGACAGTTTGGGGTTCTTTAACCTTGCTTCCCTAGAAAGCATATGCTGCATACTTTTTTTAGAGAAACCCTCACCTTCCAGCCAGAGTTTCTGAACAAACACTATGGCAGCCAGGAGTTGCTGGATGCTAGGGTGGCAGAAGTAGGTGTAGTTATTGTTTACACTCTTATCAAGGATGGTCCTGCAGTCAAAAGGATGCAAATCCCTTGGTTTCAGACCTGCTTTCTTTAAGTCTTCATCACCGAACAAGTGCTTCTGTTCCAACAGGGTATTAGCAGCCAGCATACATGTTTTGTGGAATGCAATTTGGATACTCTCTTTTAAATATTCGTCGTAAGTGTCTGGTGAGAATAATCTGCAGATGTAGTTCAGGAACATAGAGGTATGGCTCTGGCATGTCAGATCAAGGTCTTCCCCTTTCTCCATTCCTTGGTCCAGACAGATGCAGAATATCACACACGCAGCAGGAAGTGAGGCCATGTGGAAGAGTACAGGATTGGAACTTACTGCTTTAAAAGCTCTCAGTGCCTTTTTCTCATTGTCTTCCTCATAGAATTCCTGCTCCGCATAGTCATACTGAAGGTTATCATCATCATCATCTACTTCCTCATACACCTCCTCTGGATCGTCAAAGAATCTTCGGAAGTATTCCTGCCTTTCCTGTTCTGAGAAGCCCTGAATTTCTATAAGAAAGGGTTGATCTACCATGAGCTGGATTTGCCGCAAAGCCTTTGTCTGTGTGGTGACCACCAGTGTGGCGTGGGGTACCATCTTCCTCTTCAGCAAACTGCTCAGCAGGACAGCGACAGGCTTCTTTGTGTTCCAGTCAGCACAGATGTCTTGGATGAGAGCTTCTTCTGGGACATTCAGCTCATCAAAACCATCCACTACAAATAATAATTCTTCTGCCGAGATTAGGGATTTGGTTACATAATTATTCCAGGTATTGTCTTCCAGAGAGAGGAGGCGTTTAAAAGTGCAAGGCTTTATATGATTAACTTCCCTGCAGCAGATGTAGAAGGCAAATGGAAATATCTGAGCCTGTTTACTCTCCGTCCACTGCATTAAAAGCCTCTTGGCCACTGTGGTTTTGCCAGAGCCTGGAGGGCCATGCAACACTATTGTATGAGCAAATGGCGTTTCTGCCTTTGGATTACACAATGTAATGAGCATCCTATAACTCTCAGTCTCCACGTAGAGGTCTTCTCTGCATTTAGGCCAGAAGTTATACATCCATACTTGTCTGAACAGTTTATTCCAATTCTTTTTAATCTTGTGCTCTTTTACCGTCCGTGATAAAGAGCAGGGAACAGACAAAACATAGTTGGTTACTGTGAAAAACTACTTTGTATAAAGTAGGAAACGAGAATGAGGGATTACAGCTCTTAAAAAACAACTTCAATTCAAGTCTGTTTCAGCAAGATGTGACTCAAAAATCTTTTATTTTTTTAGGCAAACATACTTTAAAAAGGGCCCAATTAATAATAATTTTAAAAAACTTTTATGTATATGTGAGTGTGTGTGGGCATGTACACATGAGTGCCATGCACATAGATGCCAGAAGAAAACATTGGGTGCTGGGATCCAAACTCAGGTCTTTTTCAAGAACAGTATGCATTTCTTACTGCTGAAACATCTCCACCCCTATTTATTTTAGAATGAGGAAATAAAAAACGGGAAGTTGCTTTGACGGGAAAGTGACCTCTTTATTTAGAATGGTTCAATTCTCTTTCTACCTTTAAAAATTCTTATATGGGGGCTGGGGCGACGGTTCAGTTGGTTAAATGTCTGCCACAGTAGCATGAGGACCTGAGTTCAGTCTCCAGCATGCAAGCAAAAAGTAAGCCTGGTGTGTGCTTGTCAGCTTAGTGGGATGGGTAGAGACAATCATGCCCGTGGGCTTGATTGTCAGGCAGCCTAGCCAATCAGAGTTCCAGATCCGCTGGGTGACCTTATCTCAAAAGATAAGGTAGAGAATGCTAGAGGAAGATGCATAATGTCTATTCTCGGGTTCAACTTGTGTACACATGGGTGAACTCATGTGTTCAGTCATGAACATACCACACTTCAGATTCTCAAATATGTATGTATGTATTCACATAAGTACATTGAGACTATTCCTCTATGCTCTCATCTTCCTCTTGTTAATCCTCTTTGTGGCTGGAGTTTTTTTTTTTTTTTTTTTTTTTTTTTTTAATCACACCTAACTTTTCTCCTTTCAAGATCATCTTAGTGTTTCTCAGATTTGTGATGTCTTCCTTTTTTTTTAAGTTAAATTTTTTTTAACATACCCACTACTGTTCCCCCTCCTTTCTATCTTTCCAGTCATCCCTGCTGACCCCAACCCTATATCCCCATCCATTCCTCACAGAGGGTAAGGACTCCAGGGGTGAGCAATGCAGTCTGGCATATCCAGTTGAGGGAGGATCAAGCTCCTCCCCCCAGTATCAAGGCTCTAAGTAGCCAGTTCATGGACCAGGAATAAATTCTGGTCCTACTGCCAGAGATCCCACAAACTGCCCAAGCCATTCAATTGTCATCTACATTTGAAGCTTATGACCTTCAGTTCCATGTAGGTTCCTCAGATGTTATTTCAGAGTTAGTGAGCTCCCAATGGCTTGTTCCCCCGGTATTTTTATAATTGCAATCTCTGTCCAAATTGTAAGCTTAGAAGGAACAACAACTAAAAGAGTATACAGCTCTCTTACCAAGTCGGATGCCTCTGCTCTGGAGAGTTGTTAGAAACATTTGCTATATTCAAACTCAGTGCAACTGGAGTGTGGCATTCATTGCATGGTCATAATTTCATCACTTGGGAGGCCGAGGGAGAAGTGATGACAAACCTCAGGTTATAGCAAATTCCAAGCCAACTTGAGCTACACAGATAATGCTTCAAAATATACTATAGAAAACCTCAATGTATGTGACTAAATGGAAATTCCAGTGTTAGAAGTGAGTTTTTTACTTATAAGTTATTGGCCAGTGAGGCTCTAGAGCCTTACAAATTAGCACAAGTTTATTGCTATGACTCTTGGTTGCTAGGCAGAACTAGGCACAAGATCCATATACTGTTGTGCTAAGACAAAAATCAAACTTCCTCCCTCCTTGAAGCTTTCTTAGTGTTGGAGAGTGAATGATGTGTTAGAAGTGAGTCCCTATCAGTGATCTTGCCCAGCTGTGGATCCTGCCTGCTACAACAATGCTCTGCCAGGGCAGTGGTAATGTTGCAATAATGACATGCCTTTCAGAGCATTTGGCAAACCAAATGCTTTGTGACTGGAATTTTTAAATATCTAAAATAATTTAAATTATATGTTTATGTATGAATCTGAATGTAATTATGTTCAGATGCCCACATAGGCCAGAGGCATTAGATCTCATGGAGCTGAAGTTACAGATGGTTGTGGGCCAGTAAGATGTAGGTGCTAAGAACTGAACTCAGGATATCTGGAAAAACAGCAAGTGCTTTTAACATCTAAGCCACCTCCATTTGTGCTTTCTGATTGATTTGATACTGTCTTTACAGGAAGAAAAAAATTCTGTATTGTGTTATAAACCTAGTCAAACCAGAATTTATATCTAGTGCATGATCTCGCTTCTTAGAGTCTATTTCCCACACAGGAACACCTTGCTCAGCCTCTATACTAGGGGGAGGGGCTTGGCCAGATTGCATTGACTCACTCTGGGAGACCTTACCTTCTCTGAGAAATGAATGAGAGGATGTGTGGTGATATGTTAAATATTTAATAAAACCATTCTGGAATATCAGAGATCCACCCACAGTCAAGCCAGGTAGTGGTGGCATACGCCATTAGTCCCAGCACTTGGGAGGCAAAGGCAGGCAGATCTCTGTGAATTTGAGGCCAGCCTGGACTACAAAGCAAGTTCTAGGATAGCCAGAACTGTTACACAGAAAACTCTGTCTCGAAGAAAACCAAATCCAAACCAAAACCAAAAAAAGCTGGAAGAGATGGCTCTGTCCTCTGTTATTCCAGACTGGTTTTATTAAATATATAACATATCAACACAAGGATAAGATGGGGAAATCTGGTGGGGGTCGGGGGAGACTGGGAAGAGGAAAGGGAGAGGGAACAGTGGTGGGTATGTTAAAAACTTTTAAATAAAAATAAAATAAAACTAACTCTGGTCCAAGGCCCTGTAGTTTGGGAGGACATAGGCCCTCATGAGGAAATGATTGCTGTTACTTGGCTAAAGAGCACAATAGGCTTGTCAACTGTTTTCTAAATATCTAACCTTGAGGCTTAATCTAGCATGTCAGCTTGGTCAGGGAAAAGTTTTTACAGTGAGTAGTCGTTACTAAAGCAACTTGTAACTGGTCCAGGGGCAGTAGGCATATATTGCATCATCTTTACAAGTGGGACACCTTTATCATCTCCTTCAAGGCACAGGGAACAATGAAGAGAAAGAAGCAAAAGAATATAAGAACTAAAGGAAAGGTGGTGTCTTCTAAGATATGACGTAGCTGTTGTGTTCTTAAGCCCTAGCAACTGAGATTACCTTCAAAGAACCTGGCTGAGACTGAAGCTGTTAATATTTATTATGGACCAGGAAAGCATCACTGAGCATCTCCCCCAAGGATTTATAGTCAGGGAGCAACTTACAAAGCTGAAAACCTTCCTAAGGATCTATAAACAGTAGCTTCTGGGGATGGTATATATATATATATTTTTCTAGCATTTTAACTACTGGTAAGGTATCTATGCTTGTATAAGCTGCCCTTAGGAAATTCACTGACACACACAATAAAGCAGGGATTAATTGGGAAGAGAAAAGGCATCAAGAATGGAAGGGGGACAGGAGAGGGTAATGAGGAGTTAATGTGATAAAAAAATACATTATATAATGCGTGAAAATGATATTGAAACCATTTTTATATACAGCTAATATATACTAGTCAATACAGTTTATCTCAAAAACTTGTCTGCTTTTTCTACTGGATCAGAATGAGTGGTGAGAGCTTAGGGAATGGAAGGAACTTTAGGAGGTCCACAGCTGCTCATTATCACTGCTCACTAGCTTTAAAAAGAATTCATAAGAGTGCTGCTGCCTATCTGTAACACACCCCGTCTCTCAGGCACCTACCAAAAGGGAGTGAAAACGGGACTTTAGGAAAACTTGTGCACATAGGTGCTGTGAGGGTCCAGGCTTTAATGCTGCAAACCACCTCTTCGGTATGAGAGTTAATTTGTGCTAACAATGGAGAATGACAGAGTGTAAGAGAGGTAAGAAAAATAAAGTCCTTTCTTCTTTGTTTGCCTTAAATTAAGGGTTATGTCATGTTACAAAGGTGCCTTTCCCTCTATAAAGAGGAGAATGTGTCCACCTGGAGAAAAGCATGGTCTATGTGGTTCATCATCCCTTGCGGCACATCTGCTTTTAGAGAATCTATGTGTCTTATTCTCATCTCTTTGCTATCCCCATGTGGCAATTTGCTTCTCTCTCCTCACTTTTTAAAATTGACAATTGTTTTTTTTTTAAATTCTATGTAAGCCAGAATTTTAAGATAGATTTGTGAGAAGTACTCACCTGCTGGTTATATCTCATGTGAAGAAACTTGTGTGTAACAAAACTTCAATTTTTGTCCTAATCTTTCTCATTATCAGGGACCCAGGCAACAAAACCCCAGATAGTTATAAAGAAACTTTTTCCCCATACAATTCATAATAGTATCATGGAAAAGTGTGAAAATCTGAAACATGAGACCGTGATCTCTAAAATTCTAAGGACATCGATAGCAGACTCTAAGGATCAAGGACCATTGCAAAAGACCGGGTAGAGAAGGTATGGCCACTGACTGGAAGGAGAAGGGTCTTTGTGGGGCGGGGTATGACAGAGAAGCTGCATGTGCAAACTCACTGCAGTTGTGACTCCATGTACAAGCCATGTTCAAGTTCAAGCCAGATATGGAGATATGGCAGGTGAGAGAGTTGGCGTGGGCACAAAGCCCCACCCCTATCTGAGGAACTATTGGCAACTGATGACTATGGGGGGTGGTAGAAGAGTCACCTCTTTTTAAGGGTATGACTTCTGGTGGGTAGACCATGCTTCCGAGCAGGATCCATACCCATGAGTAACTGGACAGTACAAATTTGACTCCCTGTGTTAAAAAAACAGAGAACATGAAGTTGGGAAGGTGGGGGTAGATCTTGGAGCAGTTTGGAAGGAGGAGGTTGAATACAATCAAAATACGGTATATGAAATTACCAAAGGATTAATAAAATTGTTACTAAAATAGTAAAAAAACTCCCACAAAACTCTGAAGCTGTTAGAGAAGTGGGACACACCCCAAGATGTGGGTTTAGATAAGCACTTTCTGGAAAGAACTTCAGCGCTCAGGAAACTAAGCCTGGATTGTAACCAAGGCAGTAATTGAATGTTGAGTGTGCAGAACAGGAGAATCTTTGTTAGCTACACATCTAATAAGTGGGAATGTTAACAATATAGAATTAGATGTCTCTCCAGTGCCATGTATAACCTCTTTACCCAGTCAGACATCTCATCTCCTTTTCCAGGGTCTGGCCAGGTTGAGTCTCCTTGCCCTTAACCCATCAAATCTACCCTGGGTTCCACATTCCATGACCCAGACCAGTCTTGTGCCTCCTGCTCATACTGCAGCCAACATCTAAGGCTCCATTCTAGGCTTCCACCAAGACTTGCTCTACCTGCCATCACCCATGAGTCTCTTTGGTGTCTTACTCAATCTTTACATCCAGCCACACTCCCCATCTCCCACTCTGGATCCACCCTAGTGGGTTTCCTTGACCACCCTCCACCTATACCTTATCCCTAACCCTCTACCGTATCTAGCTTGGGTCCCACATCCAGGACTCTGAATTCTGTCAGAACTCCCCTGCCTCACACCTATACCTGAACCCACAACTTATTCCCTATGCCATATTCAACCTCTCCACCCAGTCAGATTACCCTCACACTCCAGGCTTGGACCAGGACGCACATCTTGCATACCATCCCACTTACCTCTTTACACCTGACTTCATTCCACTTAAGCCATTTCTAAATTCTAGGTCCAGGCTGCCCACTCATCCTCTCCTGCTCTAATCTGCTCAGAAGATATCAGACTTAAACTTGAGAAAAGATCACGTGCCCAAATCTCATCACAAAGATACCAATGATATGAAAGATCAAGCCAGTACCTCCTCTCTAATACCTACTACTCTTTTAGAAATGTTTGCCAATTAGAGTTACAAAAATAAACAAAGAATTGAAAAGAACAGTCATAAATGTCAAAAAATGCAAGAACTTTGTAAAAGACACAAAGAAACTGCTCAATGAAACTAAAGAGTGATAACTCAAGGAGAATAAATGCCCAGAGTGATGCCCCCACCTTCCCACTTAATGCAAAAGAAAATACAAATATGTCGCTGATGGAAATGATTCAGACAGTTCAACCCAGGACCTGCAAACCATGTTAAATAAGGAGATAGAAACATTAAGAGAACTGGCATTGAGATGAAGTTAGATTTAAAAAAAGTCTAAAAATCCCATCTGGAAAACTCAAAGGAAATGCTTCCAAGTAGAATGAAATCAAGCAAAAGACAGAATATTAGAACTCAAAGATAAAATTTGGTCCTAGACCAAATAAGAGATATGACAAATTAAAAACACAGAAAAGGAACACACTGGAAGTGTGGGACACAATATAAAAAAAACAATATAGAAAAACCAAAGATTTAAACTATATATATGAATAAAGGAGAAAAATTTCAGGTCAATAGCATAAACTAGATCTACAAAAATCACAGGACAAAACTTCCTCAAACTAAGACAAGACATACTCTTCTTACAGATAGAAGAAGCACAGAGATCACCAAAGAAACAAGATTAGGAAAGAAAATCTTCATGGAATATCATAGTTAAAATAATAAGTATATACAACAAGGAAAACATATTAAAAGTGTAAAAAAAAATGAACCCACAAGTCACATAAAAAAAAAAAAACCTCACAGCTGATTCTTTGAAAGCCAGAAGTGCCTAGAACAATGTATTCCAAGTCCTAAAAGACTATGATGGCCAGCCTAGAATAAAACACCCAGCAAAACTATCAGCCATAATTCAAAAATAAAGTCTTCTCATGGTAACAACCTAAAAAAAATCCAATAAACCAAATCTAAAGAAAATAAGTATTTTAATATAAATTAAATAATATTAACATAATGTTGTTAATGTTAATACAAAAATATTTCAGGCTGAGGAGGGGAATGACCATAACAGAGAAAGGAATATGAATCCATAATTATTAAAAATCAAAGTAACACTGAGGATACAAATAATATCATAAAAGTTAAAAACATGGTGACTGCAATTAACACACACACATTTCAATAGTAAGTTTAAATATCACTAATCTCAGTTATCCAACCAAAAGACTCAGGTTGACTTAAGGGATCAAAAGGAAATCCATCTATTGTCTAAAATACATATTATTCAAAAGGAAGTACTCTACTAAAACAGGGCAAGGAAGCAAGCAGCATAGTATCCTAATATCTGACAAATAGATTTGAAATTAAAATTAACTAGAAGAGATAAAGCAAGACTCTTCATTTTAATTAAGAGAACAGTTAACCAAGAAGACATTATTATCCTAGATACATATGCATCAAACTCTAGGGACATTTAACTTTACTACTGTACTGTACTACTAGTTTTAAAGATACAGATTAATATCAACACATTAATAGTATGAAACTTCAATACCCCACTTTCTCCAATAGACATCTAGATAAAAATTAAACATCAGAATTAATTGCTATCATATATTGAATAGACAGCTAACTACAGAATATTTCACTCAAATACCAAAGAATACACATTCTACTCTGAAACACATGGGAGCTTTTCTAATATAGATTATATCCTGGGACACAAAAAAAAATCTTTACAAATTCAAAAAGATTAAAATCATTCTTGTATCCTACCTGACCATAATATAATAAAACTTAAAATTGACAGCACACAAATCTCTAGTAAATACACAAGCTCACAGAAAACAGATAAATCTTTACTAAATGATTAATGGATCAAAGGAAAAAAAATTTCCTAGAACTAAATGAAAATGAACCCTATACAACAAAACCTCTGGGACACATTAAAAACACAATGAGAAACATTTATAGCTCTAAATATCAGAAAGAATACAATTAATGACTTGATGAGGTAACTAAAAAAACTGAAGAAACAACAAAGCAAATCCAAATCCCAGTCAGTGGAAAGAAAGAATAAAAATGAGAACAAATCAATAAAATAAAAACAAAGAAATCAGGGGGACCCCCCAGAAAAAGCAAAAATTTAAAAAAAAAACAACCAATGTACCTAAGAGGTGGTTCTTTGAAAAAATAAGCGAGATTGACAGACTTTTAGCCCAACTAATGAAAAGAAAGAACACTAAATAAATAATAGAATAAAAAATGAACAGGGAAACATTATAAAACACAACAAAAATTCAGACTATCATCATGAACATTTAAAAAATAATCCATTAAGCTGGAAAGTCTAAAAGATATTGATGAGTTTCTAGAGTCAGCCAAACCACCAAAATTAAACCAAGAAGTCAACAACTTAGAGACTTTAGGAAATGAGGAGACTGTAATAGTAATCAAAAGCCTTCTAGTTACAAAAATTCAGTTTAGGGTCAGATTGAGTCACAGGAGAATTCTACAAGACTTTCAAATAGTTACAACTAGTCTTTCCTAAACCATTAAATATAGAAATAAAAGGAGCTGGCTGAAGCCAGGGCTTGCTGGTGTCTTTGTCAGAGGGGTAGCAGAGTTTGAGAGTGACTGGAAGGGGCAGGAGGGGGAAGGGAGATTGAACAAGGGTATACCAAAAATATGACTTTATTCATAAAAAAGAACACAAATTAAAAAAAAAGACATACCTGACTCTTTATCAAGGAGTGAAATTAACTGAGAATGCCTGGGATGGCTATGCCCTGAAGCCAAGTGAAATTCATATGAGATCTTTCTAGGTTAGCATTCCAACCCAGGGAATTAAGGTATAAATACCCACTCCAATTCCTCCAGCTGCCTGCTCCCATCTGAGCAAAAATTTATAAAGAAATCTGCATTTAAGGCTGGGGTCTAAGTATTTGCTAGTGAAATAAGAAATAAACTATGTTTTTGTTTAAAAAAATTAAGGGGCTGGAGAGATGGCTCAGTGGTTAAGAGCACCGTCTGCTCTTCCAGAGGACCCGGGTTCAATTCCCAGCACCCACATGGCAGCTAACAACTGTCTGTAGTTCCAGTTCCAGGCAAACACCGAGGCAAATAAATAAATAAATAAAAGTGTAAAAAAAAAAATCTTAAAAAAATTAAAAAAAAAGTTTGCATCGCCAGAATGCAAGGCACTAATGGGAGAATCTTGGATAGGCAAGGCCCTGAGGGCTCCAGAATGTCTCTTGCTACTGCTGTGTCTTTACATGTTTGCTGCTGCCATTTTTCTCTAGTATCTGGCATGGTGCGAATAGGTATGTGTGGGATCCCTCCTGCCTTTATTGTAGTGTGATTATCTCATGGAATTCTTTTGTTCTACTTGTCATTTTTACCTGTGGACCATTATAAAGATGATTTCCTCTTAAGCTGTCCTGTTTAACTGAAGCAATGATTTATACATTATTGTATAATTTAATTTGATTGTTAATTTAAATAGAATTTTGATAAGGAGGGTCTTAAATACAGTAAGTAATTATAATAGAAGTTAGAATAAATTAAGTTAGTTTAGTGGAAAAATTAATATAGGTAAAGGCAGGATATATATCCCATCTCTGATAAAGCAGGGACTAAAGAGGATAGAAATAATAAGAAACTGATTAGTTTCTCTTGAGAAGTCATAATAGATCATGGACACACTTCCATTCACAATGTCCTCAAGAAAATACCTAGCAATAAACCTAAGCAAAGAATGAAAACTTTAAACATTGGACAAAAGAGATGACACTAGAAAGTGGAAAGATATCCCATGCTCATGGATTGGAAGAATATTGTAAAAATGTCCATTTTACCAAAAGTTATTTACAGATTCAATGTAACCTTAATCAAAATTTCCATCTTGCTCCTCACAAAAAAAACAGAAAAAAAACCCTATCCTAAAATTCACATAGAGCTACAAAGTATGCTAGATAGCCAAATAATCCAAAGCAAGTGAATGGGACTAGAAGAATTAGCATTTCAAATCTGAAATTAAGGTCTATTACAGAGCCATACTGATAAAAATATAGATTAGTACAAAAATGGACAATGGAAAAGACTGAAGACTCAAACATGAGTGCACATACCTTCAGCCACCTTATATTTGAAAAAAAAATACTCAAAAAACAAAATCTTAAAAACCCAGAAGGAAAGCACATTCAGTGAATGGTACTGGGAGAATGCTGCACAGAAACAAAGGTACCAAGCTGCATGGTTAAGCATAGATAGGAATAACGGGCTAACAAAGTGTAAGAGTTAGCAAGTAATAAGCCTGAGCCCTAGGCCAAACAGCTAGTAGTTAATATAAACCTTTGTGTGATTATTTGGGACTGAATGGCTGGGGGACAGAGAAACTTCTAACTATACCCAGGAATAAGCCCAAAGGACTTAACATTCTAAGTAAGAAGAATTAAGAAAACTAAAAACAAATTTATCATATGACCCAGCTATACCACTCCTGGGAAAACGCCCAAGGGACTACACATCTTGCTCCACACATACTTGATGAGCCACATTTATTGCTGCTCTATTCACAATATCTAGAAAATGTAAAGAAGCTTAATGTCTCATAATGATGAATGACTAATGCAAACATGGTACATAAACCTCAGTGTTTACTATTCGGCTGTAGAGAGAAATGAAATCATGAACTTTGCAGATAAACAGTGGAACTAGAAAAGATCTAGTTAGTGAGATAATCCAGACTCAGACAATGTCACATGATCCCTCTTCTTAGAGGCTCCGAGCTCCAAATTTTCAGATTTTAGTGTTTATATTTCAGAGTAAGAGCAGAAACCAGGAAAGTAAAGAGATGCTATTCCTGGGGTAGAGAGTGGTAGAGCAATATATAGGGGAAATTAGAAAAGAGGGTACTCTAATTAGGGCAGGGGAATGATGTAAATACCAAAGTAGGTAGAGGGTAAAATAACATTAAAGATGCCTGAAAAAGTCATAAGAAATCATACTATATACTATTTACCTAAAAGCCCTAAAGACACATAAGTCTGTGTAGAAATATACATATTTAATTTAAATAAAAATTTCTCATCTGGGCTGACAATGCTTCATCCAAAAGCCAAAGATCACCTAACAAAATCCCTAATACAAGGCATGAGAAGCCATCTTGTGAGTTGTTGGTTAGGGTTGTCAGAGAGACTCCAGAACCAATACAGGTTATTGTTACTGTTTCTGGTTGTCTTCTGTGAGGTGGAAGGTAAGTCCCTATTGCTAAAGGCTCTGTGCACTTTGAACATATGGCCTATAAGTCTCTGAGCTGAAAATGACTCTCAAGGGCTAGCTTTAGCTACATCAAAAGGCACCAGGCAAGCTTCCAAAAGGAGAGATGCAGCCAACAATCCAAATCCAGCTATAACTCCTGTGAACCACAACACTGACTAGATGGCTTGATAAAGAGTGCAGTGGCATGCGTCCCTCTGTGTTAATCAATAGCATGACAAGAATGGTACCGCCGCCCCTAATCCTGGAAACCTACCCAACTGCCCGGAGCTAGTGAATTCGTGGATCTTTTTTTTTTTTTTTTTTTTTTTTTAAATTTTTTTTAAACACTTTTATTTATTTATTTTGCCTTGGTGTTTGCCTGGAACTGGAACTACAGACAGTTGTTAGCTGCCATGTGGGTGCTGGGAATCGAACCCGAGTCCTCTGGAAGAGCAGACAGTGCTCTTAACCGCTGAGCCATCTCTCCAGCCCCCTAATTCGTGGATCTTGGAGGCGAACCTACAGCCAGCACTTTACTCAACCAGCCTAATCCCTAACTATACTCCAAACATTTGGGCTTATACCCACAGATAAAGTAGTCCACAGACGGAGAGAGGCTAAGTAGCAAGGAGGACTCTGGTGGAGGGCACATGGATCTTCCTGGGAAGGGGAAATGGAACAGATTTTGCAGGTGTCTTAGGAGCAAGTGGGAATGGGGACAGGAGCTATGCACTTGTGGAGGAAAGGATGGAGGAACAGAGATGACTGGAGTAGGGAGGCATTTAGGGGGCTATGTGGAAACTTAGTGTAGTGAAAACATCCTGAAACTTCGGAGGACGACACTAGTTAGGACTCCTAGTTGTGGAGCATATAGAGCCTGAATCTATCATCTTCAGTAACCTCACGAGGCTTCCACTGGAGGGACTGGGACACCAATCCAGCCTCAGAACCTTTGACCCCCTCAACCTGTCCTGCCTTTGAGGTGTGCTGGGGCAGTGGTGGCTC
Organism: Sigmodon hispidus; assembly: GCA_004025045.1. Taxonomy (NCBI): domain Eukaryota; kingdom Metazoa; phylum Chordata; class Mammalia; order Rodentia; family Cricetidae; genus Sigmodon; species Sigmodon hispidus. Next base: position 144,548 of record PVIH01003915.1, read on the forward strand.
AGTTTGTCAGAATGCCCACACCATGAAAGGGATCCCATGCCTCACACTGCCTGGGTGGCTGGGGACCCGAAGCTGGATGACTCAGAGACCTAGGGAAGAACCAAATACAACTGATCCCCCCGCCAAAAAAAAAAAGGAAATGAGATGATTCCTAACTATTCTACTAAGTCATAGGTCAGTGCCTAGCCCAATCAACATTAGAGAGGGTTCTTCTGGCAGCTGCTGGGAGCAGATGTAGGACTTCCCCCAACAGAAACATTAGGCACAGCTCATGGAACCTGGTGGGAGAGGGCAGAGGAAGGATTATAGGAGCCAGAGGTGTTGGGAACACCAGGGGAACATGGTCCACAAAATCAACTAAGCAGGGTTCATATGGACTCTCAGAGACTAAAGCAGCAATCACGGAACCTGCATAGATCTGCCCTAGGTCGTCTGCATACATGTGGTTGTTAAGCTTGGTGTTCTTGTGAGACTCCTAATAATGGGAAAGCAACTGTCTGATTCTTTTCTTTTTTAAAATTATGAATAAAGTCCTATTTCTTTATCCATGTATATCCTTGTTCAAGCTCCCTTCCCGCTCCCGCCCATCTCCTCCCCAGCAAGAGCAGGAAGTCCCAAGGTCCCAGTATGGCTTAGTTCAGCATCTACTCCTGGCAGATCCACTTTCGTCACTCTAACAGCAACTGTCTCATTCTTGCCTGCTCGTGGTATTCTTTACCTCCTACTAGGTTGCCTAGTCCAGCCTTGATATGAGGGTTTGTGCCTAGTCTTACTGTAACTTGTTAAGCCTCATTTTGTGGAAATCCCTAGGATGCCTGCACTTTTCTGAAGGGCAGTGGAGGGGCAGTGGATCTATAGGAAAAGGGATATGGAAGAAAACCAAGGGAAATGGAGGAAAAAGTTACTGTTGGGATATGCTCTATGAGTCAAGAATAAATAAAAAATATTAAACAAAAATTAATAATTATTTGATTATGAACTGAGAGAATGTAAGAAATATTAAAGAGATCATGAATGAGCGAGGGAGAAGAAGAAGCATGAGGGAGTTGGAGGTAGGGAGGGACAGGCTAGAGTGATGTGGAAACAGTGTTCATGTATGAAGCATCAAAACAAAATGGTAGGGAAACGGGATGGGGGAGATTGGAGTTTTTAGGGGTGGGGAAGGAGGATTTGGCTTACCTTACAGTAACAATGAATGTTGTAAAACTAACCTGTTTTCTCAGCTCCTTGTCTGATTATGTTCCTGGAAACTGATGAATCAATTATGGATTCTGAAAGAAGAGAGAGATCTTTCATTTGTCATTGCATGAGATCCATAATCTGGAGAGAGTAGGGGCTGGAGACAGCACAAGTTTAAGGGACTAACATCAGCATTTTACACCCAATTATGCAAAGAGAAAGCTAAGGAGACAGTGGATGTATAAATGGAAGTACTCTGGGAGCTAATGAGTCATCTGTCCTGGAGAACAGTAGCAAAGAGCAAGAGACCTGCCTCCCTTAAGGTGACAGAAGAGGATTAACACCTGACATTGTCCTCTTACTTATAGATGTGGCTATGGCATGCACAAGCCTCAACTCACAAGAACACATACACACATGCATATACACACAAAAATAAAAAATGAGAAAGAGGAGAATCTGGAGGAACTTGTGGAAAAATAACCAGGAGATAATTGGTCACAAGCATCTAAAATTCAGGGAAGATTCCCTTCTGAAAGCATTCATCGACAAGATTTTAGGAGAGAACTGGCTGGGCCAGAAACAAGTTGATAGTAAGCAGAGATAGCATAATATATGGAGAAAACATCCAGTCATCAATCAAGTCTAAAGATGAGACTCTCTGAAATGGACACATAGGTCATTCATAAGTGATAGAGCTGGGATAACACTGTCATAGAAGCTGAGAGTAAGTTTTTAAAGAGGCTGTGGAGATGAGTTAGTGCAAGCATGAAGACCAGAATTCAAATCTCCAGCACCCACGTAAAAACCTGGGCTTGGCCATGAACACTAGTGACCTCCAGGGTAGTTAGAGGCAGAGAAAAAATGGTCTAGTGTGGCTTGCTAGTTCATAGGTGCCTGGCCCAAGGTTCAGCAGGAGATCCAATCTCAAGAGATAAGGTAAAGAGCGCCCTGTGTCCTCCTCTGGTTTTCATATGCATGGTGTATACACGTGCAGCCACACATGAGAGTATTCCTGGACATACACAAGTAAAATAAAATTATACAAATGCCCAATGAAAGTAGTCAGAGACAGACAGACACTGTATAATCTTAGTTAAACATGAAATATATGAGATTCAAACTTAAACATGGTGCTACATTCTTCTAATTCCAGAATTAGTGAGGTAGATTTCAAGTTTGAGACCAGCCTGGTCTATATAGCAAGATACTTGGCTAAAAGGAACAAACATTTATCTTATGCATAAGTTCTTGGGTTCAAATATGGGTGGTGATGGATTGCTTAATCTGAATATAACCATCACACAGGTTATTTATCTAACAATCATGGTATTCTTCACCTTAAGTAAACTCAGACTTTATCTACTAAATATTTTGAACAAACATTATCCTGTGGTGGTTTACTCAGAATGTATAGTTAACTATCTTGTAGCAGGTACAATTCCTTAAAACCTTGTCAAATCTCAGTTCTGATAGGCCATCAACTGTTATAGATCTATTATCGCATCCCTAGAAGCAGTTGGATGGTCTGGGCTTTGGCAAAGGCCATGGGACCTTCTAAACCATCTTTCAGTCATTGCTGCTTTGAGTGCAAGTCATACTTTACAGGATACCAGCAACATTGAGAAGAGAAAATTAGGAAAAAAATGATACCTCAAATCCTTTTCACATGTAACATTGTCAACTCAACATGGAGGAAGCAAACCTCCAGGCATATCTGTGAGGGATCGTCTAGATTAAAAGCCTCTGAGATTGTGAGGGATTGTCTTGATTGTGCTTAATTAATATGGAAAGTTTAATTGTGATGGGATGTTTCCCAGAGCCGGGGATCCTGAATTGTATACAATGAAGAGGTTGACATGCAGGAATTAAATTATTGCTCTTTGATTTTACATTTTTTTGTTATGAATAAAGTCACATTTTCATTCCGTGGCTTTTACATTTTTAAAATTTTATTTATGTGTATTTCTGTGTACTTGTGTTGAGTGTGTTTCTGTGTCGCATGTGTTCAGGTGCTCCAGGAGCCCAAAAGGTGTGGGATTCTTGGAAGCTTGAATTACTGACAGTTGTAAGTTTCTTGATTTGGGTGCTGAGGAAATCCAATTCAGGTCCTCTGGGAAAGCAAAGGGCTGAGAAATTGTCCCACCCTGATCCTCTCTCTTGACAGTGGGTACAATGTGAACACTTCACTCAGGCTCCTGACTTTATAACTTCTCTGCAACAATGTTCTGTAAGTTGAAACTGAGTCCCCCACACCCTTTCTCCCTTAAGTTACCACTATCAAAATATCACAATCACACAAAAGGAAACTAAGACGGCCAGGGCCAGTCAATCACTGTCTCTTTGAGGCAAAGCAGTAAATAGTTTGTGATTTTAACCCATATGGCTTTTCCTGTACCTTTTAGTTTCTGTGGGAAAGTAGCTACAGATAATAAAAGTAAATAGGCATAATATATATACACACATACACACATGCACATATATATACATATATACACATATGTGTATATACATATATACATATATATATAACAGGTTCTGATGACTAGGTATGGAGGCACAAGATCATAATGTTAGCATTGGCAAGGCTGTAGTAGGAGGATTTTGGGTCCAAAGTCAGCATGAGCTACATGGTGAGAATCTGTCTCAACAAAGTCAAACAGAAAGTAGAAAACATCCTGTAGGAGCTACTTACTGACACTGAAATCTCAATTCCACATGCCTTTCTGAAACATTTCTTATGCAGCCTACTACTTAAAAAGACAAAAATTGGGATGGCTTCCTCACTGGCTCTTCACCCCCTCATTGCCCACCATGCCTGCGGCTTGCAATAATAACATTTAAGTTTAAAGGTAAAAGTCCAATAAGCAGGGAAAGGGACTTGTGCCCCCCTCCAATACTCTTTTGCTTTAAGGTTTGGAAGAAATTCTCCTAACCACCCAGTGCCTTGATGAGCTCTAAAATGCCATAATTGTAAAAGTGGCAGAGGCCGCTGGAATCCCAGGTGGGCTAGCAGTGAGGGTTCTGCTGCCAGGGGAGGCACACTGGCAGTGTGTTCCTTCAATCAGCTTGCTGTGAGAAGCATTTCAAACCTCCTGTGAGCTAACAGGCTTCTGAATGTATCTCTGTACTATACAGAGAAGGCTGAAGAAGTAGCCAGGAGACTTATCAGCTTCTTCAGCCTTAAAGCTGGTGTCTCTTTGAACTTCAAAATTGTTCCTATGCAGCTTATTTTATTTTTGTTAAATCAAACAAACAGAAGGTCTTCTTGTGGGGGAAGAAATTGGGATGGCAGGATAGATGAGCAGGTAAATGCATTTGCCACCAAGTCTGGTAGCCAGTGTGTGATATAGAAGGTACATGGCAATAGATGAGAAATTTAGAACTGAGACCTAAGAGTTGCCCTCTGCATGCCATGTCACACACATGCATGCCATACATAAACAAATAGAAATGTAAAAATTGTAGAAAGGACTCTAGGCTTATGGGTTTTAGAAAAACAGATGATGGGGTTTTTATTTGGTTTTCAGGATACTATATAGTTTATCGATCTTTGCTCCGGGTCAGCTTTTGTTAGTGAATGGTGGTCAACTGCAGACTTATACCTAAGTGTTGGGGCTAAGTGATCAGTGCTATGATGCTCTTCCCTAAAATGACACCTATATTACCTCTTCCAAGGCTCAGGGAAAATTGTAGAAGAGAATATGGAAAGATATAAGAGAGAAAGAGAAGGAGTGCTGTGAGATGCTCTCCTCCTGCCACAGTGTGACTATTGTGCTTTTGAACTCTTAGCATCTGTGGTTACCTACATGAGATCGGGCCCACCACATGTAGGAGAATGTAGATAGATTCATATCTATGACCCTGGAAAAATTCAAGTACAAGTGGATCAAAGACCTCAATGTAAGTCCAGTTACACTAAACCTGATAAAAGAGGAAGTGGGAAATAGCCTTGAATGATTAGCACAGGAGACTACTTCCTAAATATAACACCAGGAGCACAGACACTGAGAGCAACAATCAATAAATGGGATCTCCTGGAACCAAGAAGCTTCTGCAAGGCAAAAGACATGGTCAATAAGATAACGACAGTGTATTTGACAGAGAACAGTCCTTCAGGACTCTTGAAATTGTTCAACTCACCGTTCTCCAGGTCTCTCAGGATTTCCCTCAGAATGTTACTGGTCTGATTGGAAAAACTCATCCTGACCCACAAGTAAGATCTGAACTTCCCACTCTACAGAAATAGGGGAAGAAATAGAAAATGTTAGCCTACTTATGCCACATACTGGTGACCTTTGTGCCATAGCAGAGCTTTTAGCAAAGTCAATTCTGCTTCAAGAGCAAATTTCTGGTAGTGATTAATTTCCATTCCTTGGCTTAATTTAAGGAGTTCTTCAGTGTCTTGGTCTTCCTACCTCCCAACTCATTCAAATCTGTATCTTTCCTTTCTCTCTCATTAGGAAACAAGCAAGCACTTATAAAATAAAAAATAAAAAGAAAATTATTAATATGAAATAAAAATAAGCCAAAATAGGATAAAATAAACAAAGCCAAAAATGCATAAGATAAAATAGCAGAGACAGGCACATTAGATGCACAGAAATCCCTTAAGAGACACAAAACCAGAAACCATAGGGTATAAACAAAAGACCTGCAAATAAAAACAAACCAAAAACAAAAAGAAAGCATTATTACATAAAAAGGCCTCCTAAAATACTATGAGGGTTTTTTTTTTTTTTTTTTTTTTTTTTTTTTTTTTTTTTT
>PVIH01003916.1:0-150288 GCA_004025045.1 Sigmodon hispidus
CACCTCTGTGATCCTGTTTCCAAAGTTGCCAGTTGTATCTTCCACAAGGTTTTCTTGCAAAAAGAGTGCTTAAGTAGACTGGCCAGCAGCACGCCTTGTGATGAAGCACAAAGAAGCCCAGCTCTGTGTGGCTCACTCTCTTAATCCTCTCAATTACTCATACTGAACTACCTAGTTCCTGACAGGTTTCCAAAGGGGGAAGGGGGAGGGGAAGGGGGAAGGGGAACATAAAAAGTTATTTGTTACATTTAAAAAAGGGGGGAAAGGGGGAAAAGCTATATCTACATTCACCTCATTCAACTTCCCTGAGTAATGGCACTATGATGTTGCTTAAATAGGCAAAACACAGACATTTGCACAGAGTGCAAACACTGTTCATAACAAGATCATAGCTAGAAATATGGGTGGTCTTGGGTGTGGGCAAGAAATGTCATCAAGGTGATAGATCAAAAATGTAATAGTAAAGCACTATAAGAGATCTTCTGAGCAATAAATTCCAGTGGCAAAATATCCACAACAAAAGCCTTTAAAACACAAATCTCATTATCTTACACAACTGCCTAAGACAGTGTGCGAGTATTTTTTTTTTTTTTTTTCAATCTGTCTTAAACTTCAAAATCTAAAGATATAAGGAATCTTATCTTGGTGAGTCTGTGTGTGTTTTAATTTTGAATTTTTAAAAGAGTCAGACAGAAACTTGATAAATCTTTCCTGCCACAGAACAGCAGCTTTCAAGGCAAATTTCTTGGTATAAAGCTTTTAAATATGTATCTTATTTCTTTGGTCTTTACTATTTATAAATTCAAAGCAAAATTATAAGTAGAAAAGATAAGGGTCAAGGAGAAAGAAAATTCCAAAATGAGGGTTTCTTCTTATCAATTTTCTGTATTTCACTTGTTCTCCTCCTTCCCAAAAACTGAACTGAGCTTCTAGAAGTGATATGAAGAATCTTCTATTGCTTTATTGAAGAAATCACTTTCTAATTTGGGTCCATCTCCATCATTACTCAATCATTAAAAAGGCCACTTGAGTCTACCAATCTATAAATGAGAAAAAGAAAAAAACAAAACACATAATTAGAAGAGGTGAAACCAGTCACATCTAACTTTGAATGAATATATCAAAGCATCATCTTGACAGTAAAATCCTTCAACTTAGATACTAATTTAATTTGTCACTGCCTAAAACATGGCTACAAATCTTTTTATCGTTGAGACAAAGAAATTATTATGTTGCCCAGGTTTTTCCTGACTTCAACAGCCTCCTCCTGCTTCAGTTTTCCAAGTACTCAGAATATAAGTATTCTTCTTATATTACACCTAACCATGTATTAAGTCTTTTAAAGATTTTAAATCTGTCACCTGAACACAGCTTTAAAAAATTTTTTTTCTCCAATTAGCCATCAAAAGTAATTCAGAAATGCCAATTACTGGGTCTTTTTACATTTAGATTTTCAACTTACCTAATTGGTAAAAATCATGTAAAGTATGCATAATCCCAGTGGCATCACTACCTAGTTATTAGGTATTATTCAAAGGTAGATCCTTCAGGCAACCGTCTGCCTCACATATTTATACTGTACATATCAAATAAAGCTCTTCTGATCTAAGTTGATATGTTCTAAGATGACTATTATTTCACTGGCCAATTCCCAACATTCTTCCAGGGCTACAAACTTTATTGACAGAACTTTTGTATCTTTGGGAAGGTTCTAGTAGGCTGACAAATCCTATGCATTACTGTGTTAATAAAGAGAAAGGAACTATAAGGAGTATTAAAACAAGTATATACAAGTAGGCTGACAAACCCTATGCATTACTGTGTTAATAAAGAGAAAGGAACTATAAGGAGTATTAAAACAAGTATATACAAAGCTTAAGTAAAAGATATATGTCTTTCACCCATGTTCCATGAATGTATTGGAATAGTCATAAAAACTGAATCTATTACTGGACTCGGTGGTGCACTTTTCATACCAACACTTGGAAGACAGATGGATCTCTGCGAGGTGCAGGCCATGTAGAACTATGGGGGGAAAGAGGGAGAGAGGGAGGGAGGGAGGGAGAGAGGGAGAGAGAGAGAGAGAGAGAGAGAGAGAGAGAGAAAAAGGGGAGATAAATCTAGCCATGGAAGAGATGCCAGAGAACATGAGGAAGAAACAGGAGATGTAAGATGGAAGAGATGTAAAAAGTCACAAGGCAAAATGTAGATTAATATAAATGGGTTAAGTTGAGTTAGTTTAGACAAGCCTATGCTATAGCCTGAGCTTTCATAAATAATAATAAATCTCTATGTAATGATCTGGGGACTGGCAGTACAAGAAAATCTGTCTGCCTGTTGTCTGAGAATAAAAACAAAACAACCAACCAACCAACCAAGCACTGAGCTGGGTGGTGGGTGGTAACACATGCCTTTAATCCCAGCATTCTAAAGACAGAGGCAGTCCTGAGTTCCAGGCCAGCCTGGTCTATATATAAAGTGAGTCCCAGGAAAGACTGGGCTACACAGAGAAATCTTGCCTTGGAAAACTAAAAACCAGCTAACTAAAAGTAATCATATACTTGTCAAAAAACCTCAATCAGTTCTAAAGAAAAAAAAATCACTTTATTTTGACTGTAGTATATCAAAATAACAAAATGTTGTGTTTGCTTCAGCAGCACATATACTAAAATTGGAATAATACGGAGAAGATTAGCATGGCCCCTGAGCAAGGATGACACTCAAATTCGTGAATCATTCCATTTTTTTTTTTTTTAAAAAAAAGTAGCAAAATAACTTGCTCTTGTGCTTTCTACTCTTCCTTTCCTTCCTAAAGAATTCAATCCAAAGTCAAGCAAGGTAAAGATGTATAGGTGGCAGAATATAAAGCTGCAGAGACTCAGAGTGGTTATGCCCAGGATATAAAGGACATCCATGCATGACAAGGAGTGCGGGACGGAGGAAATAAGCCACAGAAGTTTCAACGCCCATTCAGCATATAATATAGACACTTTAAATAAACCTTATTTAAATATAAAATTTAAATAAAAATGTAATATATAACAAAGTAATACTAAATGGGAAATTTAGAGTACTTGCTAAGTGTACATAAATCCCTAGGGCTTCCCAGCATCAGGTGTGATGGTGCGTATGTGAAATCTGAGGCAGAGGCAAGGGACTCATTAGGTAAAGGTACCTATTGCCAAGCTTGACAACTTTGGGTTCAATCTTCATGAGCTACATAGTAGAAAAAGATCTTTTTTGTTGTTTTTCTTTAAGAAAGGGTTTGTCTATGTAGTCCTTGGCTATTCTGAACTCAGGAGTCCACTTGCCTTCAACTCTTACATGCTGGGATTAAAGGCTTGCTCCAACACACCTGGCTGAGAACAGATTTTTTTTTAATCTCTTTTTAAAATTTATTTTGAATAAATTCTCATTTTTTTTAATTTTGTAAAAAATGTTTTATGAATTCTATTTTTGTATAAAACACATGGGAGAAACCTGGCCAATCAACACATGACCATGACACCGGCAAAGGGACTTACCAAACTTTGCAAATCTAAAAACATACAAATGTTTCTTTTATCCTGTCTACAGCAATTTATTTATTATGTATACAGTACACAGAAGAGGGCACTAGATGTCATCATAGATGGTTGTGAGCCACCATGTGGGTGCTGGGAATTGAACTCAGGACCTCTGGAAGGACAGACAGGGCTCTTAACCTCTGAGCCATCTCTCCAGCCCCCTGCCCCAGCCTTCTTATACACCATGGTGCACACACCTATTCCCTATAAAGTTTAAGAGGCTAGAGAAATGGATCAGTAATTAAAACCACTTGCTCCCAAGCATCATACAATAGCTCACAACCATTTTTAAGTTCAGTACCTTCTTTTGAATTCTGTGGCACTAAGTCACAGTGCACATACATTCATGGAAGAAAAATGCTTATACACATGAATTGAAAAAGCAAAAACCACTTAAATTGTATGGTTATACCCTTCTATATTATGAGTTTGAAAAGGGCAGTCTAGGACCATCAACATTCTGTAGTTACACTGACAGAATAGAAAAATCAGAATTAACTATGTAAGTACCAGTAGATACAAATGATTCAGAAAAATTCTGTCAAAATACAGAAATCACAATTTCTAGTGATTTACAAAATCACAATTCATAGCCTACAGTTTATTTTTCTGGGCACAAGTTTTGGTATCTTGTTGGTGAGCTGGGGGGGTAGGGCTGGCCAGCTCATAAAACTAGTAGCTCCTTTATGATAACCCCTTGATAGTAATTATATAGTACATCACAGACAATTTAGAAATTTTTATCAAGACTGTTTATAAGACAAGATTTGGGGAAGACCAAACTTTTTATTATTTTTAATTAGGTGTACAAGAGCCAGGAGTGCTGAGGAGTTTGAAAGTCAATAAGTAGCACTGGATCTCAGAACTGAAGTCACAGCTTGTGAGCTGCTTGACATGGGAATTGAACTCTGGTCCCTACACTCTTAACCACTGACTGAGCAGTCTTTTCTGTTCTGGAAGACCACACTTTAATATAAAGAAATTAAAAGCAAGTTCACAAAACATTTCAACTGATTTATATAAAATGATTAAGGAAAAACATGGCCAGTAATTCCTAACTTATTTAACTAAGAAAATAAAATAACTAGTGAAAAAAATTGTGACTGGGCACTAGTTCTATATTAAGTGAAGAACTGCTTCTTTTAAATTTTTTTTTTATTGAAAAAAACAATTTTAGTGAAAGAGGTCAGGGAACAATTTGCCAAAATTGGTTCACACTCCTTCTGTCATATACATCCCAGGGATCAAACTGAGGTTCTCAGTCTTGGCAGTAAGTGCCTTTATATGCTAAATCATTGCACTAGCCAGCCATGTTTTTGTGTAAACTTGTATCTCTCAAGAAATAGGTTCATGGTAATACTAGTACTGTAAGTATGTATTGATTAATTGATAGAAATGAGATCTCACTATGTTACTCTGACTGCCCTGGTATTCCTTATGTAGACCAGACTGACAGCAAACTCACAAAGATCTGCCTGCTTCTGCATTGAAAACGCTGGAATTAAAAACAATAATCCCCACACCTGGCTGTAATAGTTTCTTTACGAAAAAAGTAAACAAATAAGATCTTTTTTCTTAACTTTATTTATTTATTTATTTATTTTGCCTTGGTGTTTGCCTGGAACTGGAACTACAGACAGTTGTTAGCTGCCATGTGGGTGCTGGGAATCGAACCCGGGTCCTCTGGAAGAGCAGAAGGTGCTCTTAACCGCTGAGCCATCTCTCCAGCCCCAACAAATAAGATCTTAGTCTGGCAGTGATGGCACATACTTTTAATACCAGCTCTTGGGAGGCAGAGGCAGGTGGATTGTGTCAGTTAGTTCCAGGCCAGCATGGTTAACCTTAAGTTTCATAACAGTCAGGGTTATTACACAGAACAGCTCAGTCTTGAAATCTCCTAACAAAAGATAAACTAAAACAAAAACAGAAAACCAAAAAACTCCCCGAGATTTCCTATGGAAAAGACATTATTATTGTTTCTAGAACTCTGACTAAAATTACAAAGAACTTGAAGTTCAAGACAGGTAAATAAAAACCTTCATTAAACACAAAGGAAAATACATTTTAAAACATCAATAATGAGAGAGATGGCTCGATTAAGAGCACTGGCTGCTCTTCTAGAGGACCAGAGTTCAAGTCCCAGCACCCACATGGCAGTTTACAACTGTCTGTAACTCCGGTTCCAGGACTTTTGACATCCTCATACAGACATACATGCAGGCAAAACACCAATGGACACAAAAACCAAAACAAGCAAAAAACAAACAAAAAACCAAGAATAATCCGTTTAAATATTAGTTGGTTAGCATTTTACAGTGGACACATATTATCCTTTTCAGTCCTTTACATAACTAATTCTAAATTACTGTAGCAGAGTCCCAGTTGAAGCAGTGGCTACATAAAAATTATTCACTAGTAGTGTTTTGCTACTGGTATGAAAGCCTTAAAAGGTAGTAGTATTCCCTTATAACTACTATCACCTCATTATACAAACTAATTTATATATCCATACTTGTGAACTGCCTGCCAGATTCTGGGTGCTAGACCGTCTTCAAGAGCAACAAACTATTTCTATAGGCACTACTCTTTACCTTGATCTTTTTTAAAGATTTATTTATTATATATACAGTATACATTGTATAGAAGAGGGTACCAGATGTCATCATAGATGGTTGTGAGCCACCATGTGGTTGCTGGGAATTGAACTCAGGACTCTGGATGAACAGTCAGTGCTCTCAACTTCTGAGCCATCTCTCCAGCCCCTTACCTTGATTTTTTGTAAGTGTTCTGCCTACATGTGTAAATGTGTATCATATTCATACCTGCTGCTGCCTATGGTGGTCAGAAGACAGAGGCAGATCCTCTGGAACCAGGTCATCTGGTGTACACTAAATGCTCACTGCTGAGCCATCTCTCCAGCACTTTTTTTTCTTTAATCTTCCCTACAAGATGAATCTAGAACTACTTGTATTCGAATGCTTGCTCTAACCATGATTTGATATAGTTTGGAGATGGGCTGTCTTACAAAATCTTGCAAGTTAAATGTTTAAGTTTCAGTCCCCATTGTTTGGAGGTAACTAATCTAAGGACTTTCCTTATCTTTATCAATGGATTAATATAGTTGTTGATTCATAGCTAAATTAAAGGAAGGTGATAGAAGTGTAAGACATGGAATCTCGATATAAGAAATATAATGAAGTCACAGAAAAGCTTGATGGATGTGATGGTTTGAATAAGAATAGTCCTCATAGGCTCATATATTTGAATGCTTAGCCACCAGGGAGTATAATTCTTTGATGAGATTAGGATTAGGATGTGTGGCCTTGTTGGAGAAAGGCTATGTAGTTTCAAAACTCGTGTCAAACCTAGTGTCTGTCTGTCTGTCCCTGCCTATGGATCAGGATGTAGATCTACTGCTCCAGAGCCTGCATATGCTCCCAGCCATAATGATAATGGACCAAAGCTCTGAAACTATAAGCCAGCCTGTAGGGTAAAAAAAGGGCCAGCCAAAGAAACACACCCGAAACCAGAACCAAAGAAACACACTTTGGCCCTGAAACCAGAGCCAAATCTACTCATGACCTACTTGAGCAGAAAACCAACCAATTCCCGAACACAAAATCTAGCCAATTTTAGTTTGTTCAAGCTCAAGGGAAATCAAATCTGAGCAATTCCTTCCCCAAAAATCTTCTCCCTGGAAAAACTCCACCCAAACATAAGAAGCCCTATATAAGCCCCTCTGCTTGTTTAGTTGGCAGCTGTCCTTCTACACCCTAGTGGAGGCAGCCACTACACTGGACTCCTTCTTCCCAAATAAATCTCTTGGAAGTTTTGGATGAAGATAGCATTGAGCAGAATTCTCTACTAGGAAGTTCCCTTAGGGGAGCAGAACAGAAGCAGCAACTGGCCCCTCTGCTGAGAAACTCCTTTCCGAGCAGAGAAGAACAACTTTTCCACAGAGCAGAAGACTTCTGCAGGGGTTTACCCTTAGTAGAGTGAAGCAGAAGTACACATCTTGGTCTGGAGCTAAGAAGATACAGCTGCCATACATATCCTATGCGGACACCATCCCCCACCAGAACCCAGCTTTAGGTATGTATACCTTTCCCTCTGGAAATCACCCAATTATTAGTGCTTTGCTTTTGTCATGGTGTCTCTTCATGGCACTAGAACAGTGACTAAGACAAAGAGTATATCTCACTATTTCCCCTCCACTTTCCTTGCAATCCTGTAGGCCCACAAAAATGGAATCCAATAACTATGCACTGGAATCATATCTTCTAGTCAATTATTCTCAGGTATTTCTGTCATAGATTGACTTATACTGTTCAAAATATTATGTCAATTCCAATGAATTGTTTCACAAAAGCTCCTAAAGCATAGTAAAATAAAATCTACTAGTCTACATATAAGCCAGACATGGCAGTGTACTTTTAATTCTACCATAGGTACAGGCAGGTGGACCTCTGTGATTTCAATCTGGTCTACTTTAACAAGTTCTAGGCCAGCCAGAGCCACACAATGACCCTTGTCTTAAAGCAAGACGAACACATAAGCAAAAGGAACATGTAGGGCTAGTGTTTAGTGTTGGGGTAATAGGTTAAAAAAAACTAAAGATCTCTCCCCCACTTTAAGAAATGTGTATGTTTCTGTGTGAGTATAAACCACATGTATGCAGGTGGCCAGATCATATTCCCTAGAACTTGAGTTATAGGCAGTTTCAAGCTACCTTTTTTCAGATGTTGGGTGTTCTAACTGAAGTCCTTGGGAGAAGTATGAGAAAGTACACTGGGGTAGGAGAATGCCTAGAGCTGTAATTCTGGGCAGGTGGAGAAAGGAGGAAGTTCAGTCCCTACAGGGTCGTGCAGAGGGACATAAAAGGGACACATCTGGGGCTGGAGAGAGGACTATGCGGTTAAGAGCACTGACTCTTCTTCAGGAGGACCTGAGTTTGATTCACAGCATCCACATGGCAGCTAACAACTGTCTGTAATTTCAAGATCTGACACCCTTATACAGTTATACATGCAGGCAAATCACCAATTCACATAAATAAATATATAAAAAAAATTCACATAGAAACTATGAACAGGGTTTCTAGGAACCCCAGAGTAACAAATTAAAAATTTGGGGATGGACAGGCAAAAGTGAGGCCCCCATACTGCATACATGTACACACAAATAAACTAGGTAGCATGATGGGTTATTGATGGTGGTGGGTGCTGAGTAGCTTTGATAAGAATCACTCTATTAATTCAGGTCCGTATATATTTCATGTACTAGAATTTAGCATTGTATACTTTATTTTTTAATTATTTATTTCTAATTTTATGGGCATTGGTGTTTTGCATGCATATATATCTGTCAGGGTGTCAGATCTTGGAGTTAGACTGTTGTTAGCTGTCTTGTGGGTACTGGGAATTGAACCCAGGTCCCCTGAAATAAGTCAGTGATCTTAACTACTGATCCATCCCTCTAGTCCCATGCTGTATGTTTTAAATATTAAAAATCTTTCCAGGAGAGATATGCTGGGCAACATTTCAGTTCATTAGTCTTTTAATAATGCCAGCCACTCATAGCAGAATAAACTATACATCTCACAAAAATAAAATCCTTATACTTATAGATTCTAGAGGCGGAAAATTTTTGTGTTTGTTTGTTTTATTGATTTTCTTGAGATAGGGCCTATTTAGTCCTGGCTGACCTAGAACTCTACATGTAGACCAGACAGGTCTCCTCCAACTCATAGAGATCCTCCTGGGATTAAAGACATGTGGTACCTTACATCTTGCATAGAGGTAGGGAGGGAGGGAGTGTCTCTGATCATAAAGGGAAAGGATCTTTGAGTTCATCAGATTAGTGAAATGTGTAGTGAAATAAGAAACAGTAATTTAGGGGGCTGGAGAGATGGCTCAGAGGTTAAGAGCGCTGACTGTTCTTCCAGAGGACCTGAGTTCAATTCCCAGCAACCACATGGTGGCTCACAACCATCTATAATGACATCTGGTGCCCTCTTCTGTATATTGTATATAAATAAATAAATCTTAAAAAAAAAAACAAGCAGTAATTTATAGGTATAGTTAGTTAAAAAAGGCAGTAATCTAGGAGGTTAATTTTATTGTCCCATTCTACCTAGGAACAGCACCAACTAAGAAAACTTAGGGAAGATACTAGATAAGATATCAAGTGTGGCTGATTCTCTTTCTACAAGGGCAGTCTCTGAAATCTAACAAATATATCGTAAGTTTATATAAAATGGTCCAAAAAGAAAAGAAATAAGAAACATTCTGACATGGCAATATGTTCTTATAAACTTAGAGTAGTGCTATTTTGTTCAAGCTCTAACAAATAAAGCTTGCCTGGAGATCAAAGAGCAGAGCTAGCCACAAATTGACTGTAGATGCCAGGCAGTGGTGACACAAACCTTTAATCCCAGCACTTGGGAAGAGAAAACAGAAAATGATATCTGGGTAGGGAGAATATAAGGCAAGCAGAGACAGGAGGTTAGCCCTTTTTGGCTGAGAAGTTGGGAAAGGTAAAAGGTAGCTATAGCTTGCTCTTTGTCTCTCTGATTTTTCAGCTTGTATTCCTATATTGGATTCCAGGTTTTTGTTAAGACCAATTAGAATTTGTACTACATCTAGAACCAGGGGCTAGTATAGGCAAGAGGACTTCCCCCTCCACTAAAAAAAAGGGATACTGACCTACCAGAGGAGCCTATTGGCCAGTTTCAAATCAGTGAGAAATTCCTGTCTTTAAAAAAAAAAAAAAAGTATGGGGGTGGGGGGAATAGTGCATAAGGGAAATTCAAAGTTGTCCTCTGACATCTACACATGTAATAATCTGGCTGTTGTTCTGTATGTCTGTAGTTACAACAAGAAGATCACAAGTAATGCTATGCTGGGTTACAGCAGGAGAACTAATCTCAATATCAATATAAAGATTATATACATGGCTCAGCCTATAAAGGTACTTGATACTGGACAAATACATATGTATACTTGATGACTGACCTGAGTTCAATACCTTGACCCATGCAAAGAAAAGACAGCACCAACTCCAGTTATTTCATCACCACCACAGAATTACCATGGCATGTGTACTACAATCACATACACAAAAATGAATAAATTTTTTTGTTGTTTTGATTTTTGAGACAGGGTTTCTCTGTGTAACAGCTCTGGATGTTCTGAAACTCACTTTGTAGACCAAGCTGGCCTTGAACTCAGAGATCCACTTGCCTCTGTCTCCAGATTGCTGAAATGGAAGGCGTGTGCCTTCCCCTTTAAAAAAATTGAGCTGGGCATGGTAGCATACATTCGCCTTTAATTCCAGCACTTGGGAAGCAGAGGCACAGATCTCTGTGAGTTCCAGCCCAGCATGGTCTCCACAGTAAATACTAGAACAGCCAGAGTTACACAGGTGAGACCCTGTCTCAAAAAACAAAAAAACAAACAAACAAAAAAACCAAGAAAACAAAAAAAAGAGAAAAAAAACCAACCCAAAATATAATAATCATAATAAGCTTGAAAAAATTAAAACAAAATCTATGTTTCTCAAATGTCTCATACTTTAAAATCCTACACTTAAATTTAGCCATGAGGTGGTGGTGAACACCCTTAATCCCATCACTCAGGAGGCAGAGTTCTACAGAGAGAAACTCTCTCAAATCCTACCACCCCCATACTTAATCTTGCCCTAAGGCATTGATATGCCATTTTTTTTTTTTTTTTTTTTTTTAAAACTTTATTTATTTATTTGCCTTGGTGTTTGCCTGGAACTGGAACTACAGACAGTTGTTAGCTGCCATGTGGGTGCTGGGAATCGAACCCGGGTCCCCTGGAAGAGCAGATGGTGCTCTTAACCGCTGAGCCATCTCTCCAGCCCCTGATATGCCATTTTAAGCACACTTTCAATCATAAAAATCTTTAGCCATAAAATAATCTATTGTAGCTCTTCTATATAAATGCTGGTTTATCTACTATGTAAAGATCTTTCTTTCAAGAGCTTATTAGAAAGAAAAAAAAAGAGTGCTTTCTAGCCAATCTTATTTAATTTTGGCTTCACAAAGATTCTTTAAGTATAAGAGTAACAGATATAATTTGGTAAATCTTCATGAAGATTTTTCAGCACAATCCAGAAACTGTCTATAACAATTTACAAACCAGAGAATTCACAATTTGTGTATTACACAAGTTGAAAAAAGTCTCAGCTAAACTGAACTGCTAAACAGCTAATTAAACTTTTTTTTAACTCTCACTGGTATCTGTATTTGCTTACAGTGCTGATATCAAACTCAGAGCCCATACCTGGGTAAGGGTTGAACTCTCAGGTATGCATCCTGTCCAGCATTAGAACTTTATTAACTGAACTTTTAAAAACTCTACTATATAGCATATTCGTCCCATGGCACTGATCATCTAACTTTCTTTTTAATATACTGAGCACTAGTCTGTATGTCATCCTTTAGCAGCACAAATGCTAAAACTGGAATTATCATGCCCAGCTCAATTACATTTTATTCAGTCTTCCAGTATCCCCAGCACAAAATAAACAAAAACAAAAAACCCAAACACTAGTTGGCACATTGCTGATACTAAATATTTGTTGAATAACTGTATAAACCAATAAAGGGACTAATAGTATAGCTTTCCAACCAGGTGTTACCAGCTTATAGTAATTATCAGCTAGCTTCACTGAAATGTTCACTTTCCCCCAAACCTTCTCAAGATGCAGACTGCCAGACTGGAAGTTATTTGTTTGTTTGTGGACTTAATAATATGCTTTTATGAGATCTCAATTTTCTTTTTAAATATTTATCATTACTTTATGTGCATTGATGTCTTGCCTGTATGTATGTCTGTGTGAGGGTGTCAGATCTTTGAGTTACAACAATTGCAAGTTGCCTTGTGGGTGCTGGGAATTAAATCAGAGTCTTCTGGAAAAGCAGTCAGCGCTCTTAACCATTGAGCCATTTCTCTAGCTCAAGATCTTAATTTTCATTCCGTGACTACAGGTTCACTGTATTCAATTTAATTATTTTATTGTAAATGTACCTTACTTTTTTTTTTTTTTTGAGTCAGTTTTACTATGCTGTCTAAGCTAGTTTTGAACTCGAACTCCTGGGTTCAAGTCATTACCCTGCTTTAGTCTCCTTACTGATGGAATAAAAATGCATACTTGTAGTAAGGAGTTTCTAGCCTGGCCTAACCCTGAGATTTGGACCCATTGCTGCTTAGTCCCAAAGAAACACACGGAAGCATATATTAATAAAAAGCTGTTTGGTCTATGACTTAGGCTTATTACTTCCTAACTCTTATACTTTGTTAATCCATACTTCTATTTATATTTAGTCATGTGCCTTAGCACCTTTTTTCTTAGTGCAGTATTCTCATCCTGCTTCCTGAATCTTGCTGTCATCTGTTCCTCTCCTCTTCAGCTTCCCAGAATTTCTCCTAGTCTGCTTGCCCTGTCTCTCTACTTCCTGTCTAGTTACTTGACCAATCAGCATTTTACTAAACTGATATTTACAGTGTACAAAAGCATAGTCCCACAGTATTCATACTACCATTCTTAAGTGTGGTGTGTATGGATTTGTGTACATGTGCCTGCAGAGGCCTAAGGAGGGTGTCAAATTCCCCTGGAACTTGAGTTACTAAAGGCTGTGAGCTGTCTGATATGGGTACAGGGAACCAAACTCAAATCCTAAGAGCAGAATGTGTTCTTAATCAGTGAGCAATCTCTGTAGCTCCTTTAAGTTTTGTTTTTGTTAAGACATTTCATATATTTACATGTATATATTAACATACATGTAAATAATATACATTATTTCATGTATATTAAGTGATGTCTGCATGTATGCCTGTACACCAGAAGAGAGTATTGGATCTCATTATAGATGGTTGTGAGATGTCATGTAGATGCTGGCAATTGAACTCAGGATCTCACTTAATCACTGAGTCATCTTTCCAGCCCCTTTTCTTGTTTTTAAATATGGCAATAATAGGAATAAATCCAGGGCCTTGAACATGCCAAGTAAATGCTGTTACCATTAAGCTTCATGACTCTTCTAAAATACTTGTTCTTAACACCTGACAAAGGCTAAAATATATACTGACTCTAATAACCAGAATTACAAATACTTCCCACTATTATCTTCTCTTTACATTATGAACCTTAATGTGAAAAAAACCAAACCAAAACAAAAAACCACCTTTTAGTCAAAGTTGTACATCATTTCCTTTATACACATTTCTGTGTCTTATTTTTTGGTTTTGAGACCATCTCATTATACAGCCATGTTGATTTGGAATTCATCATGTAGACTAGGTTAGCCTCAAACGCATGGGTGTTGCTCCTGCTCCTGCCTCCTCTGCAATGGAACAGTACTGCACCACCTACAAATATTTTACAAAGAGAGAAGTACTAAGTGGTTTGGGTGGCTCATATACTCACATATTTGAACATTTGGTCCCCAGTTGTCTGCTATGTGGAAATTAAATTACCTTTAGGAGGTAGAACCTTACTGGAAGTAATATGTCCTAAGGTAGGGTGCGGTGAGGGGTAGAGGTGTGAGCTTTGAAGTCTTATACACTAACTTTGCTTCTAGTGCTTGCTCTCCCCTTGCTTCTTGTATGTGAATAAAAATGTAACCTACTAGCAGCTTGCCATGCCTTCTTTCTTTTGTAAGTTTTTTTTGTGTGTGGACATGCTTTTTTGAGACAGGTTTTTTTTGGTGTAACAGCCTAGCTGTCCTAAAACAGCTACAGCCTGTGCACTGCTGCTACCTGCCCTCTAAGTTTCTGATTGTAGTATTTTATCATAGCAACAAAAAGTAACTAGTACAAAAAGCTGAAGCAGAAGGTAATAGGGACACAAATATTGCTTTCACTCATATGAATCTACATTTAAACACAGAGGACACAAAAGCAAAAGAGGACTATTTAGGAAGAAATGACTAGTAGGAGGGGGGATTTTAAAGGAGGGCAAGAAGGCCAAATATAAGCAAAGTACAATGATAAACTTATGTCTGTGCCTCTAAAAGTTAACCAGCAGGGCAGCACTGGTGCACTCCTTTAGTCCCGGCTTGGGAGGCAGAGGCAGGTGGATCTCTGTAAATTCCAACCCAGCTTGGCCACACAGATAAATCCAGTCTTGAGAAAACAAACAACAAAAAGCCTGCCAGTAGTGTTAAGGCAGCCTTTGATCCTAGTACTCAGGAGGCAGATCTTTGTGAGCTCCAAGACAGCCAAGGCTACATAGAGACTCTGTCTCAAAAAACAATAAACAAAAGAAAACATACACAAAAACTTTCAATTTCAGGTTGTACTGAGACTACCATAAATAGAATAAAATATACTAGAGAAGCAAACTGTACAAATCAAGATTCTTAACTGAAAACAAAACAAAAACCACATTTAGGTAACTTAACCAGAAAAGGAATTTATCAAAACGCCACTGGAGTGCAGAGAATTAGGAGACTTTGATTTGGCAAATATACAAAAAAAACCAGAAGCTAAGCAGTTGAGACCAATGCTTCAGTCACAACACAGGAAGAGCTGGTTTAGGAAACTGCCAGAGCCAGCAATGCAACCAACTGCCAAAGGAATGAATTCTAAGTTGTCTTTACTTTTGGTGGCTCACTGGCAAAGACTGGGTATGTACATTCATGCACACAGCCTCTTCAGCATTCTCTCCCAGAAAGATTCGTGAAAATCCAATATAAAAGGGGCAACAATGGCAAAGACAAAACAAACACTATGGGTTAGTAAGATGGCTTAGAGGACAAGCTGGAGTCTGACACCAAGTCTGGTTACCTGAGTGTGATCCCCAGAATACATAAAGTAGGAAAATAGAAAACAGATGCTCTCTGATACCCCCCCAACACAATGTTAAAAAAAAAAAGTTTAAAGCAAAACAAACAAACAAACAAAAACAATAAAAGATCATCTTAAAAAAAAAAAAAAAAACCAATTGGAGAGGTGGCTCATAGGTTAAGAGCACTGGCTGCTCTTCTAGAGGCCCAGGTTCAATTCCCAGCACCCATATGGCAGCTCAGAACTGTAACTCCAGTTCCTGAGGATTCAGACTCCCTTACATAGACATACATGCAGCAAAACACCAATGCTTAAAAAATAAAAATACATAAGTAAGTGATAATCTCTATCACTGTACCTTCTACATCTCCCCTCCAAAACTTTCCTGAAATTTTCAGAATAGTAATATTTATAACATTTCTCAAGTGGTTAATCTCTTTATAATACTTTGTTACATTCAAAGGACATAAAACATTTAATGCAATCGAACCAAATAATACTAGCAAACAAGTAAAAACTAAATCTACTAAAATCAAACAATTCCAAATAAGAATGGCATATTTAAATAAAACCAAGGTAAGATAAATTTACCAGAGCCCAGAATACAAAATAAAGAAACAAATTTATTACCAATCTGATCATTACTTCTGGCTTTTAAGATTCAGATAATAAAGGAGCTATACTTATGCAGAATCATGAAACAATATTCTCTGGTGACAGCTGCTTTTTTTTTCCCCAAAAAGATTTATTTATTCATTTATTTTTATTTTGTGTACGGTGGTATTTTGTCCTGAAGCTAGAGTTACAGACAGTTGTGAGCTGCCATGTGGGTGCTAGAAATTGAACCCTGGTCCTCTGGAAGAGCACTCAGTGCTCTTAACCACTGAGCCATCCCTCCAGCCCCAGAAGCTGCTTTTTCAAAAAAAAAAAAAAAAAATTCTATACTTATTTGGTATGTGTGTGTTTGTGGCATGTGCACTATGTATGTGTGTGGTGCCCATGGAGGTCAGAAGTGGGCATCAGATCCCTCAAGCAGACAACTGCAAACCACTATGTGAATGCTGGTAACCAAACCTGGGTCCTGTACAGAAGCAACAAGTGTTCTTTACAGTTGAGCCCCAACCCTGCTTATTTATAGTCTAGGCTGACCTCCAACTAATTCACTAAATATGTGTCAGAGGAAGATGTGAACTCTATCCTCCTGCTCCTCTCAGCTCAAGAGATAGGAGTGACAGGTATGATAGTGCTAGGTTGCAGTTCATGAAATCCTAAGGTTATTATTCACTTTTCCTTTTACAATGCTGGAAAATGAACTCAGGATCAGGAACTGTAATACTATGCTAAATCCCCAACATTTAAATATTAAAACCCAAATTTATTGTTTTATTTTTCGAGACGAGGTTTATCTGTATAGACCTGGTTGTCCTGGAACTTGCTTTATAGACCAGGCTAGCCTCAAACTCAAACATCTTCTTGCCTCTACCTTTTGAGTGCTAGGACTTAAAGGTGAATAAACCATAGCCTAGCCTAATTCTCCAAGATTTTAAAAACAATACAACAAAAACAAATTTTTACTCTATTTTGCTGTTGGCTGTTGTTTTTCTACATCTGCTCCATCAGTCACTACACTAAACACAAACAAGCAAGTTACTCAGTAAAAAAAAAAAAAAATCACTTTCCCTCCCCCCAACATGGTGACTCAGGCCTGTAGTTATAGCATGAGGAATTGTCAGCTGGTCAGTCTAGATTACAACATGAGACCTGTTTCAAACAAACCAAGAGATACCTTTTATCAATAATTTCAAACAACACTGACCTTGAAAGGCTATATTTATATAAGACATTTTACCTCATGTAAATCTTTCTTAGAATAATTCCTAAAAATTTATTCTCAAGCAACTAACTCCTGAAAAGTCCTCTGACCTTCACAAGAGCATTGTGACACATACAAAATAAAATTTACTAAAAAAAAAAAAAAAAAAAAAAAACATTGGGCTCGGTGGCAAATGCCTTTGATCCCATCACTCAGAGGCAAAGGCAGTGGCCCTAATAAGCAGGACTTCTGAGTTCTAGTCTAGCCTGAATTACAAAGCAAATTCCAGGAGAGCCAGGACTACACAGAGAAATCCTGTCTTGGAAAACTAAAAAACAAGCAAAAATTCTCTTCTCAAGAAGAGATACAGCTCAGGTTCACAGAGTGCTTGTCTATCATGTACAAAGCCCTCAGACTGGAGATTGTAAGCTACCATGTGGGTGCTGGGAATCAGGAATGGGGGCCTCTTCAAGAGCAGTAAGTGCTCTCTTAACCACTGAGCCAACTCTCTACCCACTCACAGACTTTTTTATGTTCTCTAAAGAGTAGGGTGCAGGGCCGGGAAGGTGGGTCAGTGGAGAAAGGGATCTGCTGGCAAGCTGAACAATCTCAGTTTCATCCCTGGACCCAAATGCTAGAAGGGAAGAACTGACTCTCAAAAGTTGTTCTCTGGCCTCAACACATATGCCAAGTCATGCATATGCCCACACAAATGCATATACACAAATAAATAAATATGAAAAAAAATTAAAGAGTTCAATGTGCAAAGGTATAGTAGCGTCAGCACTTGGGAGGCAGAGGCAGGTAGATCTCTGTGAGTCTAAAGTTAGCCTGGTTTACAGAGTGAGTGCCAGGACAGCTTAGTGTTATATAGTAAGACCCTGTCTCAGGCAGTGGTAACATACGCCTTTAATCCCAGCACTTGGGAGGCAGAGGTAGGCAACTCTAGAGGCCAGTCCCGTATACAAAGTTGAGTTTCAGAATAGCCAGAGCTATACAGTGAAACCTTGTCTCAAAAACAAATAAACAAAACCCAAATAAATAATATAAAATAAATATAAAAAGGAATTCAACGAGTTATCTTTTTCCTTTCAGCACTTGTTAAAAATACTTATTAATGAAGCTTGGTTTCTAGCACTCACACTAGGGAGCTCATAATTGCCTGTAACTCCAGCTCTGAAGCCTTCTTCTGGTTTCCAAAGGCACCCATTCATACAAACATACAAATAAAACTCTTAAAAGAAAAAAGGATTTCAAAATAGATGTTAATTATTCCTCTAAGTGTATCTTCAGCTTCCAAGAAAGTAAAAGAAAATTTAAACCTTTAAGTACAAATAAGAGACTTCAAACCAAATTTAAAGTACAGTAAACCTCAGGAGAAAAAAAAAAAAAGTACAGCCAACATTAAACCTCATATTCAATTTTTTTTCATTCCAGTGATTTGGCTGTTATAGTCTTAATACCAAGGCAAACAAAGTTTACTGTTCACAGAAAAGGTAAACTTAATGAGCATTTTAAAATTAATTTCTTTAAGAAAGACTAGGCTGCTGGTGTGTTGATAGCATGTCTTGATAGTGTGAATGTACAAAGCCCTGGGCCTGATCCCCAGAACCCTCACACTCCCTCACTCCATCTCCCCAACAAGAGAGAAAGAAAAAGGGAAATTTAGCTATGTTGTTTATTATTCTATATTTTCATACTACAGCTGGCAAACTGTAAAGCTTTTTGGTTGTGAGAATAATGTTTAATGAATGGTCTACTAGCCACCCGTACATTGAAACTGGCACTAACAGTATTGCCTTCTAGTGCTTATTTTCTGAAAAATTAGTTTGGGGGAGGGAGGTGGCTCCTGGAGAGATGGCTCAGCGTGACTGTTCTTCCAGAGGAGCTGAGTTTGATTCCAGCATCCACATGGCAGCTAACAACTAACTGTAATTCTAAGATCTGGCACCCTTACACAGTTATACATGCAGGCAAGACACCAATTCACATAAAATAATAAATAAATAAATGAAAAATTAGTTTGTCAAACAAATCAATAAAAGGCTGACTGCTTTAGCAAAGGAAAATATCTTCTATATCCTTTAGTATACTTGAAATCACGCATAAAACTCAATATACATTACATTAGGTAATGAACCTTACAATTAAAGAAGTTCAACTTGTCTCATAGAACCACTTTTTTTTTTTTAATCTTTGACTGTGGGTAGTTTAAGAGGTTAAGAGGACAATCTCCAATGCCAGTCTATGTCAGGATCTCATTTGCAGGTGTGTATGACAGGCTACTACTAGGTCCATGTACTTCCAGAGATTTTTCCGTTTTTCTTTTCCATTTCCCCGTAGGAACACTGGACTACAGACTAGAAATGCTTTTACATGAGTTCTGTCGTTACAAATCCAAGTCCTCATTTGCCCTGAGCCATCTCTCTAGCTCAAATTTGCCTTGCTTTTGTCTTTTTTATTACACAGCATGTGTGTGGAGGTCAAAGGACAATTAAGGGGAGTTGGTTCTCCTAACAATCACACAGATTCCAGGGATCAAAGTAAGGATATCTCAGGCTTGGCAACTACTCAACTGAGCTATCTTATTCACCCTAAATTTGCCTTTTCTGTGAACCATCTTGTTAGGATGCTTTAAAATGTCTCGTGCCCCCTTAATGTTACCAGTTTAACTTTCATGTTTAAAGGCAAACAGTTCAACCTCCATTATTGCAACAACCCAATTACGGTCAGTTGTGCTTTAACTCAAGCAGTAGGGAGGCAGAAGCAGGCAGATCGCTGTCCAGTTTAATGCCAACTATGCCTACACAGCAATTTCCAGTCCAACCAGGGTAAGACCAAGTCTCGAAACAAAAGCCAATAGAACAAAACCCCTCAACCAAAAGACAAGATCATCCCCTACACATACATAGTTAAAGGCAGCAAGTCATGTACCTGAGTGTCTACTTAGGTTTATGAGTCTTAGTCTCATTTTTCTCAACTACAAAGCAAGGTTAAAAAACATATGTTCAGAAAAGCATGATATTGTACACATGCAATCATAGCTATTTGAGAGAAGGCAAGACAGGAGGTTCACAGTCCAAGGCCTGCCATGGCAACTTAGTGAGATTTAGTCTCAAATAACATTAGGGATACAATTAAGTATAAGAGTGCTTGCTTAACATCCACAATATCAGGAAGGTAAAAAGAACCCCACAATCCCATAATAACTAAATTAATAGAAAGCACTTTGAACTGGGTGGGCATGATAGCACACAACGTTGACCCTAGTACTTGGGAGGCAGAAGCAAGTAGATCTCTATGAGGCCAGTCTGGTCTATATATTAAGTTTAGGGCAGCTAGAACTACACAGCAATCTTGTCTCAAAGAAGAAAAAAACAAACAAAAAATTGGGCAATAGCCTCTCCCTAGTACATTAGTCTTATCCTATAAAATTAAAATACACTATCTTTTGGAAGAAGATTGAGAATTGTGTTTTATCTTTAAATGGTTTAAAACTATACAGAGCTGGACAAGTGATGGCACAAGCCTTTAATCCTGGCACTTGGAAGGCAAAGGCAGAGGCAGGCAGAGCTCTGAGTTCAAGGTCAGCAGTCTAAAGAGTGAGTTCCAGAACTATCAGACTATACAGAGAAACCCAGTCATAAAAAATAATAGTGGGGGTTACAGATTTGGCTCAGTGGTTAAGAGCATTTGTTTTTTTTGCAGTTCTTCAATTCTAAGAACCCACATAGTAGCTCATAACCAACATTAACTCCAGTCCTAGGGGATCCAAGGTCCTCCTCAGACCTAATAGGACATCAGCCGTACATATGATGTACATACATACAGGCAAAATACTTATGCATATAAATAGTAAAATAAATAAATTACAGACTGATGATAGATATAGCATAGTGATAGTATGCTTGTAGCATGCACTAGACTTTGGACTCAATCCCCCACATTGATAATAATAATAATAATAATAAAAAAAGGCCAGGTGTAATGGTGCACATCTTTAATTCCAACACTGAAAAAGCAGAAGCAGGTGGATCCCTGAGGTTCCCGCCAGCATGGCTCTACATCAGTCGTTCATGTGGATCAAGAACCTCACAAGGGTTTCACATCAGTATTTACATTATGATTCATAGTGGTTGGGGCTCACCACAACATGAGGAACTCTATTAGGAAGTACTGTATTAATTTAGTAATTAGTAATTACTGAAGCACTAGAAAGGTTGAGACTCTGAAAAAGGTATATACATATACATACATATACATACATAGACACACAGAGAGAAAAAATGCATTTTCTTGTCTTACGAAAATTGTTGAAATGCTTGATTGTACCCTCCTCTTCAACTAAGATTTTAAACAATCAAAGATAAGAATTGTTGAGTTAGGAGATGGAGATGGCTCAGAGGTTAAGAGCTTTGGTTGCTCTTCCCAGGTCCTGAGTTCAATTCCCAGCAACCACATGGTGGCTTACAACTATCTATAATGAAATCTGATACCCTCCTCTGTCTTGCAGGTCATACTTGCAGACAGAACACTTTACACATAGTAAATACATTTAAATCAAACAAACAACAACAAAAGAAACCAAATTGTGAAGTTAATTCAAAATAAAGGCTTCCTTCCCACTCCTTTTCCCCTATTCCAAGAACTCTGATCGGGAGGTGTAGGCAGGCAGATACAACCTGGTCTGTCCATAGGGTACCAAGATAGGCTCCAAAATTACACAGAGAAACCCTAGGGGGTGGGCTGGGCTCAAAAGACCTCTTCCCCCCAAAAAACAAGAACTCTGAAAGCACATTTTTCCATAATCAATTGAAAGAATGTTTAGAAGAACAAATGCAAGCCATTCTGAGAACCCTCAGAAAAAAAAGTAAAAGTGAACTTAAAGGTCTCTCTCAAATACTATAAGTAATAATGTCAAAACAGAAAGCAATTAACTTGTAATTTCTGAAAAGAAGGATTTCCTTCAAAGACCAACAACAAAATAAAAAAAGAACTCTTGAGCTGAAGAGATGGTTAAGAGCACCATCTGCTCTTCCAGAGCACCCAGGTTTGATTCCCAGCACCCACATGGCAGCTTATAACTGACTGCAGTTCTAGGGAATGGACTCTTCTGCTCTCAGCAGCCCTGCATGTACATGTACACAGTACTCAGACATATATGTAGACATTACACCCATACATGTACATGTACACAGTACTCAGACATATATGTAGACACTACACCCATACATGTACACAGTACTCAGACATATATGTAGACATTACACCCATACATGTACATGTACACAGTACTCAGACATATATGTAGACACTACACCCATACATGTACATAGTACTCAGACATATATGTAGACACTACACCCATACACATAACAAAAATAAAATTTCTAGGACAGAAATCTTCCTGTTTAAAAGAATGTATGAAAGTAATTGAAACCAACTCTCTGATTTTAAAGATCCATTCACAATTTGCATTCTATTTTTCTACTTTATCTTTTGAATAGATAACAGCTTCACTTTTCCAAAACTAAAATTTGCTGTTTCTGTTACACTTCTGGCTGTATGGGTTTTTGTTTGTTTTGAGCAAACAGAAAGACTGCCTTTTGTGGGCTGGAGAGATGGCTCAACTCAGTGGTTAAAAGAGCACTTGACTGCTATTCCAGAGATCCTAAGTTTAATTCCCAGCAATCACATGGTGGCTCACAGCCCCATCTGTAAGGAAAACAGATTCCTTCTTCAGGTGTATACATAAAATACATGAATAAATAAAAATCTAAAAACCTTAAAAAAAAATTGCCTTTTTTTAAAAGGCACAACCACCAGGCATTCCACTTCTGAAGATGTTTTCACCTGCCTATTTTTTAAATTTCTTTATTTTACTTGCAAAATTGTTAAATACTCGAACTTATGGAATCTGAGGAGAAAATAACCTTAAAAAACATGGGATTTTCAAAAAACAACAAATTTCAGTCTCCTGAGATCACTCAGTTTTTTACGAGATTTACAGAGGAAAGCGAATTATTACTAAACAAAAACCATGAACCACCACTAGCTTCAAGTTTTCTGAGTAAGCAAGAAACACCGAAGTTAAATTATTCAACACGTTTTACAAGTCAACCTAAAAGAAAAAACAAAGCTGGTACTACAGCACAATTTCAGTTCTATTCGACACTACCCAAAACAAAAACAAAAAACCGCACCCATTCTTATGTAAACTTCTGAAGTAAACTTCCTGAGCCTTACCTTTTTCACCTAACCCCGATAATTGCAAAAAAGAGCCAGTAAACTTCGCAAGGGATAAAACGGTTGAAATGTTATGGTATTTAAGCACTTAAACAGGGTATTTCCCCAGGCTACAGCCATTTTAGATTCAGTTGTTTTGTTTTGTTTTTTTTTACTTTTATGGGTTGGGAAGATTTAGCATGGGATAAAAAATGACTAGTTAAGCTATTTCTAGAGCAATCAATCGTCATTTCCAAGGGGACGGAGTTTGGTAGCTAGCTGGTACAATCTGAGGAAAAAGGAGAACCCGGGCTCCGGGCTTTCGTGAAAGTTCCCTTTTCCCCAAATATCCATTTGACTTACACGACTTTTTCCTTGTTAAGTTTTTCTTAACTGGAAAACAGAAGCCTTTGGCTCTTATTTTAAGGAAAGGGAAAGAACCAGTAAACGGAGCCACTCCACCACCACCAAGTCGGAACTCTTGGAAAGAAGCTGGAGCCGCAGGTGAGCGTTTCCGACCCAGAACCGAAGTTGAAGTCGGAGCGCTCTGGAACCGCCGCGGCGACGCTAGTGTGCAAGGCTCCTCCTGCTGGGGGGAGGGGGACGTTCCAGCCGGACGATCCCCAGTTCCTCCCGTCCACCCCGGCGGACCTCCCCAACCACCTGTGCAAGCCCTCCTTCCAACTACTTCTCATAGACGGCCAAGTCAGGCAGCCGGCAGAGCCCGTGCCCGGACCACTCGAGGTTCATTTCTGCTCCATGTGCAGAACTCGCACTCACCCGGCAGCGGAGGGGCTACGGTCAAGGGCGAGACGCGACGTCTAAGAACGCGTCCCCAGCTTCTCCGACCAGCAGAGGTGACTAGCCCACAACCATAACAAAGCTCTTCCCAAAATGGCTGCCCGGCCCACAAGGCACAGGAGGGGTCAGAGCGGGCGGAGGAGGAGCGACGAGCAGCTGGGCCCTCCCTCTGCCGCTCCGGCCCGCCCCGCACACGCCCACTAGCAGAGGCGCACGCGCATGCGCAAGACCATGCTTCGGTGACCTGCACCGGCACCCGGGGCTCGCTCGGAAAACGTTGGGCTGCTTCAACCGCGGTTATTCCCTTCCTTCCCGCCCCGCCCCCGGCACTCTTCAGTGCGACGCTGGGAGGGCCCTTTCGCCTATCCTCGCGCAGCTCGTGAGACAGGGACGAAGCCGAATTCAGCACTTCCCCATAAAGCTCCCTGCCGGGGTTCCGGCCTAAGAGCTCATGATTATGTGGGGGTATATTTGTACCAGTTCTTCCCCGCCCATCCTTTCTTCACCTTCTCACACCTCACTTGTAAGCCAGATGTTTCTCCAACTACCAGAATTAGCAAGCCAGTTACGGAAGAGCGTGTTTTCCGAATCCTGCACACCTTTCGCTCTTCCTTTCACGTGCACGCGTCGTTGAGACTCCACCACTCGGCGTGCCAAAGACCCAAGCACTACAAGCATGCGCAGCGGTGTCGAGCGCACTACCCGCCGGGAGTTGTAGTTCTTGGGTATTTGCAGGAGTCACGGAGCCACTCAGCCGAAGGTTAGAATTCTGGTCCAGCCCGGTCTTTGGTAATAGATTCCTGGGTCTATTAGCACTCCATTGGACACTGCACGACAGGAAGAGGCGGTACAACCAGATCAGAGAAGGAAATAAACGTGGAAATATTGGCAGCCAGACGCTTCTGTCACTAGAAACCAACGTATCATCAAGTTGTATTACCCAGAGAAGTGGAAGAACTGGCCACGGTGCTTCTGTAAGTGAGCTCCTATTTGTTTTCAGCTTTCTGCATGGAGACTCAAGAATGCTCAAATTGCTTGGTGCCTGTTCCTTTGGCAGGCTGACAGCAGATGGGAAGCACTTAAACTAAATCACATAATGGATAAATTAGAAAAATAAAATTGACCTCCAAACCCAATGCCCTTAACACCACACCTTAATTCATTGTGAATTTTGCTCCTAGACGGCTGTATTCCTCAGTGTAATTTCTAGGTAATAGTAAGGAGAATGGAAGTAAAAACAGAATGTACACTCTACTTCTTCCCAGAGGTAATAATAAAAGACTCAAATACAAAAAAGGGAGATATGTTAAGTCGACTCAACCCCGTTTTTTTTTCCCCTAAGTATTCCAGTCCAACAGACTAACACACTAAGTAATCTTAAAAAAAAAAAAGTTCGACCAAATAACATCGATCTAACTTTCAAGTCTCTTCCAACCTTCTTCCACTATCATTAATGGCGTAGTTTTAAAAATTATGCTCTGCCTTCATAAACTGTTAAGATATATTCTGCTGCTTAGAATCCTGGAATAGAGACTAATAATACTTTGAAGTCGACACCAATTAAAATTAAATTTTAGACTAACCCCCGGAGCCGCATAAGTTGCTCAGTGTTTAAAAGCGCTTACTGCTCTTACAGAGAACCCCAGTTCAACTCCCAGCGCCTATACGATAGGGAATCCGCACCTCTGGTCTTAGTGGGTACATGCATAATATAAAATAACTGAGGGAGGAAAGCGCCTCCAAAAGGAAACAGAATCAGAACTTGCTGTAGTAAGTTCCCACCCGGACTCATTTTTCTGGCCTCAGGAAGTGGGAGTTATCTGATTCCAGTCGCCGGAAGTGCTTTCTGTGTTTCTGGTTGAATTTGTTCAACTTTTCCGCCGCGAGATGGTGGCAAGTATGTTTATGAGTACACTTTGGGCAGGAGGTGGTGGGGGCAGGGGTCACTAAGTGCTGGTAAATAGGAGATGTATTATCAACCCAGGCGTCTCAAGGATCCTTTCGTCTAAATTCCACTGCTATCTCTAAAATGTCGGCTTAAAGCTCTTAGCGTGGTTGCATTGGTGACATGAAAGTATTCGATCGTTTTCAGGTAGATTGGGCAGATTGCGTGTGGGCTTTCTGTCCTTATCTCTGGCCTCAGCCTAACACTTTCTTTAAATACTCCCAAATTCGAAAACTCGTGCTACGGTGGTTACGGAATTCTAAAAGGTATACAGTTAATATATGGAAAACGTAGTTACCTTGCCTGGTTCACAGCTAAACTATATTTGTGGCTATCATTGTAAGTGTAAGAATTCCTAAGCTTCGAAGTAGACAATGACTAAATATAGTTTTTGGGATGAGAAAACGAGCACCCAAGGAAGTGGTAGAGATATATAAACTAAGTCCAGATGTTCAGTTTCTGCACATTGCTCTTTTGGGGCATCCAAAAATAAAATAAAATAATCAGGAAAAAAATCTTATATTTGTTTAAATATGTTACTCTTTGGGGAATTTTTTTCAAAAGAAATCATGTTCATCAAAGAGATTCTCATGATTTATTACTTTTGTAAAATGAGGAAAACTAAGTAATATGTTTTTTTCTGTTTAGCACCTTTGCTTCAAATTCAGCTATCCCTCTTAGCTGTAAAAATATATTAATCAGAACTACATCTTCTGGAACAAGACAGAAGAGAGACCAGTATGCTTCACTTTATCCAGAAATTTTCTGGAGCCTCTTCAAAGGTTAGTTGAGCACTATTTGTCAATAACTGTATGGCTAAGGCAGTAATGTATGTGTGTATACACATGCATGTATATATTCCTCATGTATTCTAGTGAGGAAGAACAATGAGTGAATTATGAATAAGTGAAATATTTACTATGTCAAATAGTAACTGCTGTGGAAAACAATACATTAGGGAAGAAGAATAGGGAATATCAAGAATGGAAGGAGGAGGAGAGGTAGCTCAGCTTTGTACATACTGCTGGGCCTGTTTGACCCCAGCACCATGTTGAGTGGCTCACAACCAGTCTCTCCAGCTCTAAAGACTTGAAGTTTCCTCTGAGGGCACCCCCCCCACACCCACACACACACAAGTAAGAATAAATCCTATCAGAAAATAATAGACAGGATTGTAAAACATAAATAAAAGGGTCAAAGATGAAGGATTGGCCATGTAGGTAGCTGAAGGAAAATGTCGTTCTAACTGGAGACAAGGAGTAAAAGCCATCATGAGATTTTTAGCATGTTTTTGAGGGCTTACCAAGACTCTTAAATAGCTGTTTCTTTTTCATTTTGAAATAAATTTTTTTAGGTTTGTTTTTTATGTGTGTTTTGCCTACATGTATGTCTGTGTAGCACTGCTTGCAGGGCATGTGAAGGCTAGAGGAGAGTATCAGATCTCTTTGGAACTAGGATTACAGCTGGTTGTGAGCCACCATGGGGTTGGGGAGGGGTCAATCAAGCCATCATCCTCTGGAAGAACAATCAGTGCTTTGAAACACCATCTGTCCAACCCAAATTTACTATATGTATGTGGGGTTTTGCCTGCATGTATGTGTGCCACATGTTCTAATTTTTAAACTTTGTCTCCTGGTTCTTTCCTTTATAGATGTTGAAGTACCCTTTTGCAGTGAGACTCAGAGCCAGCAGAACAGATATACTTTCTCCCAAAACATCTCTTCAGCAGAACCTTTCCCCTTGGTCTCCAAGGACTTGGCTTTCCACATCATTTCAAGTGTGTATGAAGAAGATACAATGTTATCATGCATCACCATGCAACTTTAAAAGACAGCAGAAGGAAGCATTCCTTCCTGCCAGGACACCAAGCACCATCACTTACCTGCCCGATAGCCCAAAGCCAGCATTATATATAAGTCTTATGGGATTAATCCCCTTTATTGCTCCACCCCTCACCATGGTCATAACAAAGTCTTATCTCCCCATATTAGCTTTTACTCAGATGGCTTATGGAGCCAGTTTCCTAGCTTTCTTAGGAGGGATCAGATGGGGCTTTGCTCTGTCAGAAAGTAGTCCGGCCAAACCAGACTACATTAATTTAGCTTGTAGCAAATGTCCTGTTCTATTTTCATGGATAGCCATCTTCTTTTCTGAAAGACTCAGTGAAGCCATAGTCATAGTAATAATAGGTTTGGGGATAGCATTGCACAATGAAATTTTCTTCTTGCCACATTATCCTAACTGGTTCAAAGCCTTGAGGATAGTAAGTACTTTAGTGGCTTTTTTCTCCTTTGTCGTCACTTTAATACTTAAAGGTATTTATCCAGAAAAAGGGCCCAAGAGACTTGGTGAAACAGAAATATAAAACTACTTTGCTGTGGAATGATCCTTCTGTACACTGTGAATGATGTGTTGCTCTCATTGTTAATAAAGAACTGATTAGCCGCCAGCTAGGCATGATTTTGGGGGCAGAGAGAATGTAGGAATAAAAAGGATGAGGTTAGCAGAAGCTGAGCAGGATGGGAAATAAGTACATGAAGTAAATGAGCCGTGGGGCATATAGATGATTAAGTTCTCAGCCGAGCATTTATAATATTAAGTCTGTGGCTATTTGGGAAGTAGCTAGTGGGGTTGAAAATCCACCTAAACTACTTTATAGATATTATTTGCTACTTGGCTATAAGACTTATAAACCTGCAATTTATATATATATATGTATATATATATATGGGTGTTTTTTTTTTTTTTTTTTTTTGGTTGTCACTGAGGGATATGTGCATAGAGTACAGTGCCTATAGAGGCCAGAAGAGGGTTTTGGGTTCCTTACAGGTGGACTTACAGGCAGTTCTGAGCCACTCTTGTCTGGGCTGGGAACTAAGCTTGAGTTCATAACAATACATAAAGTTACATTTTCCTACCAGACCTGAGTTGCTTTTTCATGTTTTCTTTCCTCCCATTGGTGAGAATTTATTCATAGATTTTTTTTTTTCATTTGTAAAAATTATTTCTTTTATCGATGTTAGTCCATATGTTTAATCCCGGCACTCAGGAGGCAAAAGCAGATGGATCTCTGAATCCCAGGCCCGCCTGGTCTATAGAGAAAGCCTGTCGGGGTGGGGGAGTTTTTTTTTTTTTTTTTTTTTTTTTTTTTTTTTTTAAAAACACTTTATTTATTTATTTATTTATTTGCCTTGGTGTTTGCCTGGAACTGGAACTACAGACAGTTGTTAGCTGCCATGTGGGTGCTGGGAATCGAACCAGGGTCCTCTGGAAGAGCAGACGGTGCTCTTAATCGCTGAGCCATCTCTCCAGCCCCGGGAGTTTTTTTTTTTGTTTGTCTCCCTATGTAGCCCTGGCTGTCCTAGAATTCATAGTCTAGGTAAGGCTGGCCTAGAACTCAACAGAGATCTGCTTGTTTCTGCCTCCCAAATGCTGGGATTCTAAGTATTATATCTAAATAATTCATCTTGAAAAATTTAATCCTTTAATGTGTCATATGAGGTTAGTTTACAGTTTACATTTTCTTTTGTGAATTGTATAGTCCTCTACTTAAATGTTCTGTGTTTTGATTATATTGAGAACAGTAAAAGACAAGATGAAAAATCTATTATTAAGAGTCTAACAAACAAGCATGAAGTCACATTTCATGAAAAGAATACTCCTACTTCATTAGAAAGTCCATGACACCCTGAAAATAAAGGTTTTTTTGACAATATGCATAGCACTTGACATTGGAAATTGCATGTCTAAGCTTTTTTTTTTTTAACTTTATTTATTTATTTATTTATTTGCCTTGGTGTTTGCCTGGAACTGGAACTACAGACAGTTGTTAGCTGCCATGTGGGTGCTGGGAATTGAACCCAGGTCCTCTGGAAGAGCAGACGGTGCTCTTAACCGCTGAGCCATCTCTCCAGCCCCATGTCTAAGCTTCCCCCCCCCCCTAAAAAATAGGGCCTGAGTATGCAGCTCTGGCTGTCCTGGAACTCATTATGTAAACCAGGCTGGTCTTGAACACAGATCTCCCTGCTCTGCCTTCCAAGCTGTTTAATGCTATACCTGGCTTGTCTAAGCTTATTTTGTCCTATATAACTTAGTTTTATTAACTGAAGTGATCTGTGGCTGTAAAGGTGGTGGATAGCAGTGTCAACAAAAGTCACTAACAGAAAAGCTTGATTAAGCCTACAGAGGTTTTTACTGTAATAGCAAAGGGGCTGAAGGCATGACTTAGTGATTAAGAGCACCATACCCCATTGCCAGTACCCACATTATGCTATCAACTCCAGGGATTTGAATGTGATCTCCCTGGGCACAAGGCACATGTGTGGTACACAGACATACATGCAGGCAAAATACCCATACACATAAAAATTAAAATTTTTATATAAAGCCGGGTAGTAATGGAGCACACCTTTAATTCCAGCATTGGAGAGGCATGTAGATCTCTTATGTTTTTTAGGACAGCCTGGCCTACAAAGTGAATTCCAGGGCAGCCATGACTACACAAACCTTGTCTCAAAAAAATAAAAAATAAGTAAATAAGAACATGGCTGGGTAGTGGTAGCACACACCTTTAATTCTGGCAGTTGGGAGGCAGAAGCAGACAGATGTCTTTAGTTTGAGGCCAGCCTGGTCTATATATCAAGGACAGCCAAGGTTACACAGAGAAACCCTGTCTACAAAAACAAAACAAACAAAAAATTAAAATACAACCAGGCATTGTAAATTACACGCTTAATCTAGAGGCAGACGTATCTTAGCAAATTCCAGGACGGCCAGTGCTAAATAGAAGGGCCCAGTCTCAAATAAATAAATAAAATAATGGCAAAAGTATTGCTTCTTTTTTTTTTTTTTACTCCTCCCATAGCACTAGGGATTGAACCTAGTGCTTCATAAATGCTATAAAAGCACTTCTACTAAGCAAAATATCCCGAGGCTAACACCTTGAATTTTAACTTAAAAACCTGTTCTGGGGCCTAGGAATGTAGCTTGATGGATAGAATACTTATTCATCATACACAAAGCCCTCAGTTTGGTTCATAGTACCCCACAGACTGGATATAACACAAGTCTTCAATCCTAGCACATGGAAGGTCAATGCAGGAGGATCAGATATAAGTCAGGGGAAAGTATGTCACTTTGAGTATTTTATCTTTGATGATACAAATACTCAAATACTATTGAACAAATTTTAGGAGCAAATTGTATATATATATTTACACACGTCTTCGCTAGTAATTTCTGCTGTGAAATTGGTAACTATGCTTTTCAGGGCTGTTTTTAAAGTTATTCTTGGATATTTTCATTCCAGGTAATGACTGAAAAGCTAGTTTTAAAAAAAAATGAGCTGGGGCCTGGAGAGATGGCTCAGCGGTTAAGAGCACCGTCTGCTCTTCCAGAGGACTTGGGTTCGATTCCCAGCACCCACATGGCAGCTAACAACTGTCTGTAGTTCCAGTTCCAGGTAAACACCAAGGCAAATAAATAAATAAAGTTTAAAAAAAAAAAATGGGCTGAAGAGATGGTTTAGTGGTTAAGAGCATTGATTGCTCTTCCAGGGGTCCTGAGTTCAATTCCCAGTAACCACATGGTGGCTCAGAACTATCTGTAATAAGATACATGCAGACAGAACACTGTATATGTAATAAATAAATCTTTTTTTTTTTTTTAAACACTTTTATTTATTTATTTATTTGCCTTGTTGTTTGCTTGGAACTGGAACTACAGACAGTTGTTAGCTGCCATGTGGGTGCTGGGAATTGAACCCGGGTCCTCTGGAAGAGCAGACGGTGCTCTTAACCACTGAGCCATCTCTCCAGCCCTAAATCTTTTTTTTAAAAAAAGAAAAAAGTTACAGTTATCACAATAGTGACAACAGAACATTGCTGTTTTCTGGGATTTTTATTTTTTTTTAATGGAATAGGCTAGATGTTTCTGCATTTTATTAAAGTGAATGTATAACCAAGAAAAGGCCATTGTTGCTAAGGTCATATATAGATGGATATACATACATACACATATGTCAACTTTGGAAAAAAATATGATAGTCTTATGTGTTGAGCTGATGTAGTACATTAATCATACTGGTGTATTAAGTATTAATTTTTCCACAATTGTTCAAGGTTAATATGCTGTGTTAAGATCTTGCCTATGTGGGTTTGATTATAGACACTAAAATAGTCTCTAGATAAGGAAAAAGAAAGAAATGTATCAACTTGCTTACTTTTTTATGCATCTATTAGGAATTAAGCTTTTGAACTAACCCCTAGTAAGTCATCATATGAGTTTCAGAAAAGGGGCCTTTATGTAATTAAATTTATATTGTGATTTTGAAGGACTTTCACATGATATTATTGTTTTTGTTTTATATTTCATTTTTCTTTGATGTTTTTAACGGTATATTTGGGTTTTTTTTTAAGATTTATTTTTATTTTATGTACAGTGGTGGTTTGCCCTGAAGCTAGAGTTACAGACAGTTGTGAGCTGCCATATGGATATTAGGAATTGAACCCGGGTCCTCTGGAAGAGCACTCAGTGCTCTTAACCACTGAGCCATCTGTCTAGCCCCTAATTAATGTTTTTGTAAAGAGAATGTTTGGGTCAGGCAGTGGTGGCACACATCTTTAGTGGGCAGCAGAAGCAGTTGGATCTCTGAGTTCAAGGCCAACCTGGTCTACAAAGTGAGTTCTAGGACAGCTAGGGCTGTTACACAGAGAAACTCTGTCTGGAAAAAAACCCAAAAAGAAAAAAAAAAAAAAGGATATTTGGGATTATGGAGAATAAATAAATACCATACCATATGAGTATGGTAATGACTACCTACCAGACCAGATCATCAGTGGCATGGAACAGGTCATCACTCATAGTTCTCAAAAGGAAGTAACTACCAACATTGATTTCATACTTCTAGCCTCCAGAGGAGTCAATATACTACTTGACACACCCCCACCCCGCCCCACTCCACCCCACCTATTTTCATGTGTGTGCTGTTTATGCGTGTGTACATGTGGATGCATGTATGTAGAGGCCCAAGGTCAACTGGAAGACTCATTCTTGATCACTCTTCTGTCTCAGACGTTAATGCAGACGTCTATCAAACACAGATCTGGCTGATAAAGATCGTCTTGCTAGCCAGTTTTCTCTGGGGATACCACATAACCCTTCTAAGGCTAGAATTAGATGCAGGCCACCATATTTAACCAGCACTTAAGGGAGTCTCTGGAGATCTGAACTCTGGTCCTCACAAATAAGGAACAAGCCAACTCCTCAGCCCTTTGGGTAAATTTCTGTAGCACATTGTTAACAGCAGCAATAGCAAACTAATCCATCATCACACTAGACCTCATTCTCATTGCTAAAGTGATCATTGGGAATTTGGGTAATGTAACAGTTTGAAATGAATATAGAATTTTATTTTAATATACAGAATAGTATTGGCTGGTATGGAAGGAAAATTTGTCCTTCTAGAGCTGCTTCAGATTCTAATCAACTATTTGATGAGGAAGTGCTTCTTTGCTTCTGATTTGCTTATATTCAGTTACTTCAAGTTTTTCCCTAATCTCAAATGTTTTGTCTTTTAGAGAAGCTAGTCATACTTTCAAGATGACTGTCCAATTTCACTTTCAAAATACTAGTTTGTAGGTAAATTGCAGTATATACTTTAAGAATTTGTTACAGCTGGGTATGGCAGTGCACACCTTTAATTTCAGCAGTCAGGAGGCAGAGGTAAGTGGATTTATGAGTTTGTGATCAGCCTAATCTACATAGAGAGTTTCAATCCAGGCTTGAATACTGAGATTCTGTCTGTTTAAAATAAAATTAAAAAAATGTTAGTTTTTATGAGACAGCTACAATACATAGCTGCTTCTGGCCTAGACCTTGCTATGTAGACCAGGCTTAACAGTGATTTTCCTTCCCCTGAGTATTAAGATTAAAGGTGTGAGATACCACACCTGGCAGAGATATAATACACATGGTCTTTAAAAGAAAAAAAATAATTTTTGAGGTGCTAGAGATTAAATTCAGGATTTCATGCAAACTAGGCAGGTGGTCTTAACCTGTGAGCTCTCCAGACTGCAATTCCACCTCCCAACTCTAGTATCTTATGTAGCCTCAAACTCCTATAGCTGGATTTACAGGCATTTGCCACCACATAAAATGGACAGAGTATTTAGAAACATACTGAAACTACCAAACATTTTAGAGAAAGATCACTTTAATTTCTCTAAAAATGCAAGTGTGTAACTAAATGTGTACGTTCCTAAAGTTAAAAACAAAAGCCAGTGAATTCCTATTACAATTTGGTTATCCAATAATTCTGATGAACTAAGTTAATTCAAAGTAAAGAAAATAGAACTTTATTAGTACATTCTTTCAAAAATAATGTTATCACCTGAGAAATAATACACATTTAGTTAACTTTTCAGGGAAGTTATGAACTGGTCATACATACACACCAAATATTGAATGCCTTGACATTACATTTCTGCCATAGGGATGGTGGCAGGTGGTGGGTGTTATATCAATTGCCATTTTTGTCTGGTACTAGGTAGTAATGAGAAACTGAACTAGTATTTTGTGAATCTGTTTTGAACCAAATGTGGGTTCCCTAATTAGGAACACGAGTTAGCCTAAGTAGACTATAAATACTCTTAATATTCCTTCGCTGACATCTTATAGATCCTAACTACAACCTGTTAAACCTTCATAATATTTAATAGGAGACACTGCTTTCTGTCTGTGCTGTGTGACATGTTTAATGCTTATCAAAGGCTTTCTACCTAATAAAGGTGTTGATGTTTCTAACAATATACTGAAAAACCATACTTAAAAAAATGAGAACTCGGGCTGGAGAGATGGCTCAACAGTTAAAGAGCACTGACTGCTCTTCTAGAGGACCCGAGTTCAATTCCTAGCACCCACATGGCAGCTGATAACTGTCTCTAACTTCAAGATCTGGCACCCTCAGAGGCATGCATGCAACACATCAATGCACATAAAATAATAAAAATATTTTTTAAAAAATGAGAACTCATAACCTTGAGGCAGCCAGTTAAACCTAAAGCATGCAAACTCTTAGTAACGTGGCTCTAACTAGCAAAAATAAAAGCAGTGATCACAGCCTTCAGAACTCAGCATAAAACAAGTCTTAAGAACGATCATCAGAGGAAACAAGTTTTTAGAAGCAGTTTTGGATCCAAGGTAGTTATAACTCACATAATCTTTGTCTATAAAAAATTCTACACATAAGGGTTAAATCTGTGTGATAAAGATCTGAAGTGATTGGGACTGTAATTTTTTTGGACTTTAGAATACTCCAGATTTTAGACTATGTATGTAGCATTTATCAGCTGAGCATCCCTATTCTGAAAATCAGAAATCTAAAATGATCCAAAATCTGAAACTTTTTTTTCCCATCAGATGTCAGCTTTCAAAAAGCTTTCTGGTTTCAGATTACTGATACTCAAAACTGTACCTACAGCGCCAAGTATGATGGCTCATGTCTGTTTATCCCAGCACACTGAAGGCTGAAGCAAGAAGATGGTTAAAAGTTCAAGGATAACTTGGGCTGGATAATGAAACTGTCCCCAAAACAAAAACAAACAAACAAAACTAACAACAACAAAAAAAAAACCAAAAAGTTGTAACTACAATTTAGCTTTCTCAAAGCCAGGCAGTAACACTATACTAAGCTATTACTTAGGCTTACCCAAGTACAAGTAAATTAGACAAAGCTTAATAATCTAACAAAAGTCCCTCTTCATAAAAATAAATAGATAATTTTGGTGACTATCTAGAAAATAAAGAAGAAACTTCTAAGCATATAATAATGCCTGGAGGATTCTTTTACCCATACTATTTCAATCAAGAACTGTTTATCAAGGGGCTGGAGAGATGGATCAGTGGTTAGGATTACTGGCTGCTCTTCCAGAGGACCCCAACACGTACATGGCCATTCACAACCTATAATGCCAGATCCCAGACAAAACTGTAGGTAAAACACTCATACACACATTTTTAAACAAAACTGTTATCAAGGGGCAATGGAGAGATGGCTCAGAGGTTAAGAGCAGTTGCTGCTCTTTCAGAGGACCTAAGCTTCAGTTCCCTGCACCCACATCAGGCAGCTCACAGTGCCTATAACTCCAGTTCCAGAGGATACTACACCCTCTTTCGGCCTCAGCAGGCATCTGTATATATACATGGTTCACAGACAGACAAGCATACACACACATAAATTTTTTAAAGTAAAATTATTTTTTATAAACTTCCATTAAGAACCTATCAATTCCTTGTTACTTAGTTCTCAGAATCAAAACAAAAAATATGAAAGGATAAAACCTTCTCTTAGACTATCAAAAGCAGAAACTTACCTATCTAAATAGCTAGCTAATGCTGGGCATAGTGGCATATGCCTTTAGTTCCAGCAGTTAGGAGGCAGAAGCAGATAGATGTCTGAGTTTTGAGGCCAGCCTGGTGTCAGGACAGCCAGAGCTATGTAGACAGGCCTTGTTTCAAAAGGCAAGACAAACAAAACAAAACAGGGATTTACTATATGCTCTTCCTAATATTCTAGTGCTTCTACTTGGGGATAGTAAAAATTCCTGACATTTATGGACAGTTTCACTGGCTTCCCTGTAGGCTAAATGACACCATGGAAACTATATGTTCTGGACCAAATCATGAATTATAGAAATCTTTAAAATGTCTCATGGAAATTATCCTTACATTCTATACAGGCAATGTTACAACAGGAGATGCAGAGGAAATGCTGCTCAGAGAAAAGGTACTGAGCCGCACAGGTGAATAAGATGGGTTGAGTTCAGATGAAGGAGCTAGCAAATTATATGCCTGAGCCTAGGTCAATCAGCATAAAAGTAATATAAGCCTGTGTGTGATTATTTGAGGTTAAGTGGGGCTGAGAGTGGGACCAAACCTTGGTCCAGGCTGTAGAAGTCTGGGCCAGAACCATTTGCAACAATTTACAGTGCTAGGGAAGCAACCAAAGGCACTGTTTCCCAGAAGTTTCTAGCAAACAATTTTTACAACTAGGATTCTATCGATAACTAAATAACTGTAGGACCTAAATACCATTTCTATTGTTGCTAAGCTTTGCAAATTTCTATGAGTTTTTTTAAAGATATATTCCAAATCCATTCTCATTCAAATTTTTAGAAAGAAAAATCACTTATCTATGTATTCCATACATGCAATCCTCAAAGGAATCAGATGGTTATATCACAAATACATGTTTGATTTACAAAGGTCAGAACCTACATTTTCAACCTTGTGCTTTTGTGCTTTCTGTATCATAGCACAGCAACACCACCTTCACACCGACTAGTGATCATATTACCAATTTCTGTCCACGTATCTGAATGAGGGTTGTAAACTTCAACTGAGTCCAAAGTACCAGGGGCCAAGAAATCATGGCTAGAAGAGCGGCCTCCAGAAACATACAGGAGACCATTGACCGCCACAACGCACATGCCTGCTCTAGGCACTTTCATTGAAGCAACTTCAACCCACTTTTCCTAATAAAGTGAGAAAAGAATTAACATTAGTAGTATCATAAAATGATAACAAAATCTCTCAGAAATCAGATATTCTAGACTTTA
Source organism: Sigmodon hispidus (assembly GCA_004025045.1). Classification (NCBI taxonomy): domain Eukaryota; kingdom Metazoa; phylum Chordata; class Mammalia; order Rodentia; family Cricetidae; genus Sigmodon; species Sigmodon hispidus. Next base: position 37,782 of record PVIH01003916.1, read on the forward strand.
CATGTTTAAATTCAAACAATCCAATTAAGTATATACAGCATTTTTAAATAAATTTGACAGGTATGATAAAACAGTAAGTCTAGAGAATAGTTAAACATCTGACTATAAAATATGATCAGGTAATGATCTAGAAATCATATAAAGGGAGGGGAGAGATGGCTAGTGGTCAAAAGCACTGCCTGGTCTAACAACAGTCTATAACTCTAGTCCCAGAGTACCTAACACTCGCTTGTGGACTCTGCAGGCACTGTACACATGTGCTCCAATATATTCATGCAGGCAAACACCACACAAATAAAATAAAAATAAATCAGTTTTAAAAATGCTTAGGAGTCATTTAAGAAAACATTCTGAGAACCTAAGTCTATGAAATGCAAGTAAGTAATATATTCAAAACAAAGGGATGACAATTCCAAGGAGGGAAAAGTGTATACATCAAAAAGCTTTTTATTTTTGAAAGACTATTTTATTAAGGTGGCTGGAATATCAGAGAACACAATCACCCACAGTCAGAGAGAGGTAACTAACACCTTTAATCCCAATATGGGAATGACCAGAGTGGTGACCTAACATCTTTAATCCCTTTACTTGAGACAGAGATCTTTCTGTATTTCTGTGAGTTCAAAGCCTAAAAATAAAACAGTAGTAGCTCACACCTTTAAACCTAATTCTAGGATTATAATGCAGAGTTGAAGTAAAACAACTAGACAGAGAAGATATTTAAAGCAGGCGTAGGAAGACATTCAGGTATTCTGTAGGAGCAACCACTCAGACTGAGGAATCTTGAAGATAGCATTTACCCTGAGAAGTTGGCTGAGTGAGAACTGACTATGGTCTGTTTCCTCTCTGTGATAGTCTAGCTTTTCATATCAGATGACTTTGAGTTTTCATTAAATACTAACTAGAATTCATGCTTTACTCAGCAGTTAAAAGGACTTATTACTTGTGGTAGTTTAATAATAATAGTGATATATTTGAGTGTTTCATCACCAGAGAATGAAAGTGTTAGAAAAATTAAGAAATAGTGGCCTTGTTGGAGGAAGTGTGTCATTAGGGGTGGATTTTGAGGTTTCAAAAGCTCTTACTAGCCCTTAGGGGGCGCTCTCACGCATATGTGTGCTCTCTCTTTCTCCAGCTCTCTGCCAATGAATCAGGATGTAGCTCTTAGATTCTGCTCCATCACCTGCCTACATGCCATCATGCTCTCTGCCATGATAATAATGAAATAAACCTCTGAAACTATAAGCAAGCCCCAATTAAATTATTTCTTTCATAAGAGTTGCCTTGGTCATGGTCTCTTTACAGCAATAAAACAGTAACTAAACCGGAAGCTGGTATCAAGAGGTGAGGTAATGCTGTGATAGGCCTGACTATACTGTTTGTTGGAGGAATATGGAAGACTTTAGGACTTTGGAATAGAAAATCAGCTGGATACTTTAAGCTAGGTTTAATGGCCATACTAGCAGGAGCATGTAAGACAGTGATGCTGAGAGCAATGTAAATTTTGATCACGTGAGAAGTTTCAGGAGTGGGGGGGGGGGGGAGAACACAATAATAGTGGCCCAGAGACCATTCTTGTGATATTTTGGTGAAGAATATAGTTGCTTTCTGTCTTTGTCCTAAAACTTTGCTAGAGGCTATTAAGTTTCAAACCCAAGAGGAATGGCCCAGGTGTCTATTTAACATATCAAAGCAGACTTGGCCACCAGGTTCTCCCAGCATCACTCAGTCCCTATCTGTTACAGAGTATGACTGGCATACCACATCCTCTAACCTAAGCTCTCCAGCTCAGGGGCTGGGGTACCCTTCCCCCAGAGATTCTTCCCCACATAATACAGACATTTTGACTACCTGAACTTTCTTGGACCTTTGGCCTCCTTGCTGCTGCACCTGATTTCCCTCTTCCCAACCCTCCTTGCCCTCTTCCCACATGACCCAACTCAGTCTGGTCATGCCCACTCTGGACTCTTCCAGATGTCTCTGCATCTACCTACACTCTTCCTTCTATCTATAATAAACCTTCTCTACCAAACCTAGGAGCAGTCATGTCCTTTTCTTTTTTATTTCCTTTTTTCATTCAGAGGCTAAATTGAAGAGTTTTAACTTATTGGCATTGGCAGAGATTTCAAGACAGCCTAGTACTGACCGTGTTACTTGCTTTTACAAGTGGTCATTCTTATGCAGATCTACGACAGAAAAGGAACACATGGGCAAGGAAAAATACAAAATGTACAGTTGAGGAGAAAAGGAGCATGACAAAGTGTAATGGAGCAAAGTATCTCAAGGAAATAAAATGTTTAAAGAAAATGTATCCGGGGCCTGGAGAGATGACTCAGAGGTTAAGAGCACAGACTCTTCTTCCAGAGGACCTGAGTTCAATTCCTAGCAACCACATGGTGGCTCATGACCATCTCTAATGAGATCTGGTGCCCTCTTCTGTATACTTTATACATAATATACCTAATAAATAAATCTTCAGGGGGCTGGAGAGATGGCTCAAAGGTTAAGAGCACTAGCTGCTCTTCCAGAGGTCTTGAGTTCAATCCCCAGCAACCACATGGTGGCTCACAACCATCTATAATGACATCTGGTACCCTCTTCTGTATAAATAAATATTAAAAATAAATAAATCTTCCAAAAAGAAAACACATCTGTGCCCAACATCATTGTATACACAGTACTGAGTTCATGTCTCTGTCTATACAGCAGGTATGCCACCGAACACCATTGTCTATTTCTTAGTTTGAGGGTGCTGTGAGGCCAAGCACATCCTACTGGCTGACCAGGACCAGAGCTAGAAGGAGGAGGTGGTTACCAAAGATAACTGGATGGAAGGCATGCTCAAACCCAACTGTCTGTATGGGCAGTGTGAGGATGGAGACGTCACCCAGTACCAACCTAATGCAATCTTGAGGCACCTGGACCAATCATTTAAGCTTTATGAGAAAGACTAGCAGAGGCTGCCCTGGTGGACATGAATGGGGTTGAAGACCTTTGATGCAAATATGTCACACTCATCTACAACAAATATGAGGATGGTAAGAATGACTATGTGAAGGCCCTGCCTGGGACCCTGAAGCCTTTTGAAACCCTGCTGCCCCAGAACCAGGGAGGAAAAGCCTTCATCACGGGTGATCAGATCTCCTTTGCCAATTACAACTTGCTGGACTTGCATGCACCAGGTCTTGGCCCCTGGATGGTTGCCTGGACAATGAAAGGAAAGTTGAAGCAGTGAAGAAAACCATCAACAACAGAAAGCTGATGCAAATATAGCTGAATAAGAGGGGCAAGTTTCAACCCCATCAAGCAGGAGAATTTGGCAGTTTCAGCCATGTGAGTCTAGCTTTAGAGTTGAGGATACAAGAAAAGGGTTATGGAATATCCCTCTGTGGATGCTTTGGCCACTGAGGCCATGCATGTGTCAGGGTTGTCCCTGCATGGAGGCTCAAAGAGGCCATTGTGTGAAGCTGTGAAGGTGAAGCATGGATTGATTGTATCCCAAGATGTTGGAGATGCCAGAATTGTGGGAAAACTGCCAAAGAGAGCTGCAGACCAGCCCAAAAGAGAGGTATGTTGTAGCCAAGAGAACTAAAAGCAGTTAGAGATATAAGAAACCCTTTGATATCAGACATAAAAATGTAAAATCTGGAGTTTGCTTGTTGGGCAATTGAGAAAATGCCTCCATAAGATCCAGCTGCAAAGCATTTTCTTAATTAGTGATAGGGCTTATCCCACTATGGGTGCTGCCATCCCTGGGCTTGTGGTATTGGATTCTATAAGAAAGCAGGCTGAACAAACCACAACGAGCAAGCCAGTGAGCAGCACCCCTCCAAGGCCTCTGCATTGAATCCTGCCTCCAGGGCCCAGCCCTGCTTGAGTTCTTGCCCTTCAAAGATGGACTACAGTATATAAGTATATACCCTTTCCTCCCCAACTTGATTTTGGTCATGGTGCTTCATCATGGCAATAATAATCCTAACTAGGACACATACACATATGTAAAAATAATATGAATATTTTTTAAAATCTATTTCTTAGTTTGTGTGTCTGTGGGCATGTAAAACACTGATGTGGAGTGTCTTTCTGTATGCTGTGAATTATCTGTCAATCAGGCTGACCTTGAACTCACAGAGATCCACCTCTGCCTCCCAAGTGCTGGGATTAAAGATGTGCACCAACACCACCCAGCAATAATAATTCTTAAAATAAAACTAGGACTTCCCAGATGGCTCAACAGGTATAGGTGTCACCAAGTCTGACAAATGGAATCTAATCTAATCCCTAGGATGGGGGAAAGAGAAAACCAACACCTGCAAATTGTCCTCTGATCTCCACATACATAAATAAAAAAGTTAAAGAAAATAAGATGAGAGAGAGAGAGGTTGATAAGTGATCAAAATAATGAGTGAAAAAGAACACATCACTACAGATATAACAGGTATTGAAAGAAAATAAGACAGTAAACATTTGAAATCATCCAACTTACCTCTTCAAAGGAGTATTTTTCTACAGTATGAAGAGCATCTTGTGTCTCATTCCATCCTCCAATAGAATAGATGCAATCATTGAGAGCTGCCACCCCAAGATAAGCTCTTCTGGTTCCCATAGGAGGAAGTGGAGACCAACGCTTGGAAAGTGGATCATAAACTTCAAAAGATCGTAACTCCAGTCCCTCATTGCTGATTCCTCCAATTACATAAATTAAGCCTGAAAAACAGAAGATCTGCTCTCAGTTTCTATTGAAAAAGATATAAGTCAGGGCTGGAGAGATGGCTCAGAGGTTAAGAGCACTGACTTTTTCTAGAGGTCCTGAGTTAAATTCTCGGCAACCACATGGTGGCTCACAACCATCTATAATGACATCTGATACCTTGTTCTGTATACTGTATATATAATAAATAAATCTTTAAAAAAAGAAAAAGATATAAGTCAACTATGTTGGTATATGCCTTTGATTCCAGCACTCAAGAGGTAGAGGCAGGCAGATCTCTATGAGTTCAAGGCCAGCCTGGTCTACATAGTGAGTTCCAAGACATCTACAAAGTGAGACCTTGTCTTTAAAAACATAACAATAGGGCTGGAGAGATGGCTCAGTGGTTAAGAGTGACTATTCTTCCAGAGGACCTGAGTTCGATTCCCAGCATCCACATGGCAGCTGACGACTGTCTGTAATTCCAAGATCTGACACTCTTACTCAGTTATACATGCAGGCAAAACACCAATTCACATAAAAATAATAAAAATAAATATTAAAAAAAAGAACAGAGATATTCCCAGCAACAACATGGTAGCTCACAACTATCTATGATGACATCTGGTACCCTCTCCTGTATACTGTATACATAATAAATAAACAAATGTTTAAAAAAGAAAGAAAGAAAAAGAAATGTTTATTACAATGAGTTATTGGTATGGTTCAAGTCCTCTAGCTTTTGGTACATCATCAGTACTGGACCCTCACAAAACTTCTCTTGGATATCCTGCTGTTGCCCTGAGTCATGGAGGTCCTGTGACTATGGTTCTGCAGCACCTGTCCCTTCATGACTCCAGCAGATCATAGAGGGAGTAGATGGGGTGGACCAAGCCAGAGTCCTAGATGTGAGCCTGGGTGGAAGGTGAGTTGGTCAGTCTAGGCTCCCACCAGGACCACCCCTCTCAAGAAAAAGTCAAGGCCAACTTTCTCATGGTTTCCAGTGGTAACAAACCCTCAGACATCAGCACTGACCATGGCTGTGGTAGGACCAATGAGCCAGACATGGCCCTCACCTGCAGCTCAGGCCCCAAACATCACCAAGACTCTGAATGGCAGCTTAGGCCACTCAGATTAGTATGCCCCTGGTGGCAGCATGGCTCTTGGGCATCAATATGGCCTCAGGCCAAGCCATAGGAAATTTAGGCCTTCTCAGATACTTTGGGTCACAGACAACAACACAGACCACAGCTGTGGTAGGGCCATGGGCCCAGGCAGATCCCTGGGCTGCTACCACACAGGCTCAGACATCACTTAGCCCCAGGTAGTAGTGTAGTATCAATCTGTTCCTCTCCACCTTTGTGTCTTCTGTTCTGCTTCTCCCAACAATGCACAAACCACTCTGCATCTCCTTCTCTCTCATTTCTCCACCACACACCTGTTGATCATAGTGATGCCTGACTGCCCATGGCCCAGATACCAGGCCGGCTTGTCCCAGAACTATTTTTTAAGATGACTTCTGTATCTTCAAAATTATTATACTAATCAAGGCTGATTCTAAGCCAACACACACACATATACATATATACCAAATGATAAGTGCTATATTGCTGGTAACTAAACAGAAAAAAATACCATATAAAAGCATTACCTTGCATTTCACAGCATCCAAAGTAGTAGCGAGACACAGCCATGTTGCCAACGACTTCCCATTTATTTTCATCAGGATCAAATCGTTCAATGGTGTTGCCAATCTCAGCCCCAACCCATCCACCTGGAACAAAACAAAAAATAATAATTTCTGAGATAAAGGAATAGTATTTGTGACAAAGACTTTAGAAACCATCTAATCTATTTATTTCATATTACAGATGAGTCCATATGGAACAGAGTTGATCTGTCCAAGTTGACATGAAAAATAAGAATGTAATTATGAGTAAAGTTCAGTTTTGCACATTAAAGAGTAAAACATAGACGAATTTAGCATAGTATGAGAAATATGATTTTTCCAAAATCTTTTTTTTATTTTTTATTTTTGGAACAATTTTACCATATAACCCTGGCTATTCTGGAACAGAGATCTGCCTACATCTGCCTAAAGAATACTAGGTTTAAATATACACATAACAGCCAGGTGATGGTGGCTTACACCCTTAATCCCAGCACTCAGAAGGCAGAGTTAGAAGTATCTCTGAGTTCAAAGCTAGTCTGATCTACAAAGCAAGTTCCAGGACAGCCAGAGTTATACAGATATCTTGTTTTCAAAAAGATATATAATAATATACCTGACCCCCAAACTATTTTTTCTTTCATTCATTCTTTTCTTTAAATTTTTTTTTTTAATTCATACAAGGTCTCACCATGTATCTCTGGCTGTCCTGGAACTTGCTATGTAGACCAGACTGGCCTTAAACTTACAGAGGCATTAAACCTACCTCTGCATCCCAAGTGCTGGGATCACCCTGCTCACCCAAATTAGTTTTCACATGAATTCTATATCTCCAAAAGTCAATAAAGAACATCTCTAAAATTGTTAGATCTCCATAACTTAATTAATATCAGTCATTCTTAAATCAAACAGCATATTTACCCAAAGCATAGATAGCCCCGTAACAAACACATACTCCCAAGCCACAGCGGGGGTGATTCATTGAAGCAACAGTTGTCCATTGTTTAGTTACTGGATCATAGCACTCAGTACAGTCAAAAATCATTGAATCCTTTTCACCTGATTTTAAAAACAAGACAAACATTAAGTTTAGTGAAACTAAAAGAATAGAATTATAATACAATATTCATCAGTGTTAGTATTCTCTGTTTTCAGAAATCAACCATTATTTCTAATTTTAAAATACCTATTGAAAGTCTTTGCCTAGCAAGCAGTATTTTTAATTCAAAGCACTGCCATTTATTAAAGACCCTTTACAGAACTAACGCACATGACTTTCTAACTATTTCTAATTTTACCACCTAAACAATTCATGTAAATTTTGAGCAAACAATTTCCATTTTAGCACTCTCATTTCTTTTCAGGTAATAATTTAAGAAACTATATTCTTAAAATAGAGTTTTAAAATACACTATACGGGGCTGGAGAGATGGCTCAGCGATTAAAAGCACCCTCTGCTCTTCCAGAGGACCCGGGTTCGATTCCCAGCACCCACATGGCAGCTAACAACTGTCTGTAGTTCCAGTTCCAGGCAAACACCAAGGAAAATAAATAAATAAATAAATAAAGTTTTAAAATACACTATACTTAATAGACCAGGGTCAGGTATGGGAAACTCATTTTCTTCAATGGTTTAAGCACTGGAATGTCTACACTCTGGTAAATAATCTATATCTATGTACATGCAAGCAACTAGTTAAACTCCTGCATGATAAACAAGCACCATAACAACTAAGCTATATTTCCAGCCCCAAAACTAGATTTTATTTTCAACAGACTAGGGTTGATAACAGGACAATACAGGTAGTGGTGGTATACACTTTAATCCCAGCACTTGGAAGGCAGAGGCAGGTGGATCTCTGTGAGTTTGAGATGAGCCCTGTGTACAGAGTGAGTTCCAAGACAGCCAGGGATACACAGAGAAATCCTGTCTCAAAAACAAACAAACAACAACAATAACAAAAAGAGAATAGGACAATAACATGATTAGATTCATAATGTAAGAACAGACTTTAGTGATAAAAATAGAAACATCAAGATTTGGGTATGGTAATGTTGAAGCAAACAATGGACTAGCAATATGTGTGAAAGAAAGATCACATGGAGGATGACTGAAGTTTTTTTGTTTTTTTTTTAAACTTTATTTATTTATTTGCCTTGGTGTTTTGCCTGGAACTGGAACTACAGACAGTTGTTAGCTGTCATGTGGGTGCTGGGAATCGAACCCAGGTCCTCTGGAAGAGTAGACGGTGCTCTTAACGGCTGAGCCATCTCTCCAGCCCCGGATGACTGAAGTTTTGAGGGGGGTTTAGCTTAATCATAGGGGTTGTCTCACATACATGAGACCCTACAATCAATCACTCAGTACTGAAGGAACAAAAAAAGATGTTTAAAGCTTTGTTCTGACCCACTAGGCAAATCGTTATTACCATACAGTACATGGCAAATCATGGGAGGAAAACAGATTTTGGACAAAATACAGACATGTTAAATATAAAGGACATATTGGCATATTAGTCAGTCAAACAATGGTTATTATATTGTATAAGTAAATAATTTTAGAGTGAAGATGATCAAAGCACATTACATGGGGGGGGGCACATATACAATGTAGCCAAGTAGACTAATGAGAGAAATGAGATATTTTTATTGTTACCTCCAATAGCATAGACCATCCCTCCCAAAACTGCTACTCCAAGTCCACAGCGAGCCTGATGAAGTGAGGATACAGTGGTCCAGTACTGGCTAAAGGTATCAAAACGTTCTACACAGCTGAGGGCTCTGCTATCACTCCAACGGCCTCCCTGCAACCGTGTGTATCCCCCTAAACAGAGAAAAAAATATACAGTAAACCACTTATTGCTGAATATGAAAATGGCAATAATAAAGAAAATCTAGGCCCCTGTATCTAAACATTTATATAGCTTAGAGCCTGTCACCTCTAAAAAATAGTATGTAAAGGGGCTAGAGAGATGGCTCAGCGGTTAAGAGCACCCTCTGCTCTTCCAGAGGACCCGGGTTCGATTCCCAGCACCCACATGGCAGCTAACAACTGTCTGTAGTTCCAGTTCCAGGCAAACACCAAGGAAAATAAATAAAGCTAAAAAAAATTTTTAAAAATAAAAAAAATAGTATGTAAAATATGTAACTCTCAACAATGGCTTAAATGCAATGAGAACATTAACCTTAATGTTTTACCATATGACCTCAGTTATAATAGACTATAAAGTATAAATCTAGGGGCTGGAGAGATGGCTTAGAGGTTAAGAGCACTGACTGCTCTTCCAGAGGTCCTGAGTTCAATTCCCAGCAACCACATGGTGGCTCAAAACCATTTATGATGACATCTGGTACCTTCTTCTGTATACTGTAGTCATAATAAATAAATAAATCTTTTAAAAAATATATAAATCTAGGCAACATTCTTTGTCTAATTATAAAGTTTCATTATGACTTTTATATGTCTCAATTAAAAATTGTGCATTGATGGGGCTAGAGAAATGGCTCAGTGGTTAAGAGCACTGACAGGGGTCCTGGGTTCAACTCATATGACAGCTATGGCTGTTTGTAACTCCAGTTGCAGGAATCTGACACCTTCACACTAACATACATGAAGGCAAAACACCAATGCACATAAAAATAAACAAATTAGTAATTATTTTTAAAAAGTAGTGCACTGAGAATATGGTAAGATTGCTCAGTGATTGGATGCATATTATTGTAAAGAACTGGGAACCACCTGAAATTCTAGGAATCTGATACCCTCTTCTGGAGCTTTCAGGCATCTGTACTCACATATGCACATTCCTACACAAAGACACACACATATGTGTAGTGGGATTATGTAGGTAATGTAAATATTTGTCCCACCTATGAGTTTAATAAAAGCTGATTGGCCACAGGCAAACAGGAAGTATGGACGGGGCTGCCAGGTTAAGAAAACTCAGAGCAGAGACAGATGCCACAGAGCCACCAGAGAGACAACACAGATGCTGGGAGACACAGAAGAAAGAAAGTGAAATGCTGCTCTGAGAAAAGGTACCAAGCCACAAGGCTGAACAGGATAAGAAAGATGGATTAGATTAAGACTAGAGAGCTAGCAAATTATATGCTTAGGCCCTAGGCCAATCAGCGTAAAATTAATGAAAGCGTCTGTGTGTTTCTGTGGGACTGCGTGTGTTTCTGCGTCTGTAGGACTGCCCAACTGCCAGTCAAACCTCTGCTCTAGACTGAAAAGTTCGGGGCAGAAACCTATTACAACACATAATTAAATATAAAAAATGTAACTTAAAAAGAAAAGTGGGTTGAGAGCTGGTGAGCTGGCTGGTGGTAAAGGCATTTATCACATAAGTCTAAAAACCAGAATTCAATCCCTGGGACCCACATTAAGATGGACCACAACCATCTATGATGACATCTGGTACCTTCTACTGTATACTGTATACATGATAAATAAATAAATCTTTAAAAAATAAATAAATAAATCTTTAAAAAAAAAAAAAAAAGCCTAAAGCAAACTGGGTGGTGGTAGTATACACCTTCCCCCAGCACTTATGGGGGCAGGTAGATCTCTGAGTTTGAGGCCAACCTGGTCTACATGGTAAACTCCAGGACAACCAGGACTATATAGAGAAACCCTATCTCAAAAAAACAGAACAAAAAAAGTAAAAAAATAATGGACTGAAGTCCAAATTTTCACTGCACATCCACTCAGAAAAAAATGATAAACAAAACTCTAGTATGTACTCCAAAAGAATGTTTATATAATACATAAAATATGCATAAAATTAATTATGTATATTTATGAGTTATATTATACATAAGCAATTATAGCTAGATTTATGGACAACCATAATATATATATATATCAAATTTAAGATCTTTAAATATATTTATTTAGGTTTTTTAAAGATAGTGTCATACTGTATCCTAATTCACTATGTAACCCAAGCTGGCTTTGAATTCACAGCATTCTCGCCTCAGTCTCAGAATGCTAAAATTTTAGGCATGTACTATTTTGCCTGGAAAAATTTTAACTTTTACAGAAATATTTCTTGTGCTGGTGAAGTAGCTCAGCTGGTAAAGGCAACCGGCTGTCCAGACTGATGACCGAGTTCAATCCTTACAAAGTGGGAGGAGAAAATCAATTTCCAGAAATTGTCCTTTCACATCCACTACATACCAGGATACACACACATATGTGCACACACAATAAGTAAACAAGTCTGAAGACAGTCACTTGATGGTAACTGGTGACTCAGGGGCCAGAGATTTACAACACTAAAGGAAATGCTCAATGAGAAGCTGTTAAGTTTTAAATCTATTCATCCTATTACGAAATTCAATTTATTAATCTTAAACTAAAACATAAAATTAAATATGTTTCTGACAGATTTGCATATCAGTAATACCTGCTTAGTAATAACAATAATCTATTAAAAAGCTCTTATTTTGAAAATAATTTTTTATTATTTTTCAGAGTTTCTTACCAACTGCATACAGGTATTTTCTTGCCTTCTTCCGAGGTCGAACTTTGGATGTCTGCAGAAAACTACAAAACTTGTTCTCTTTGGGAGACTTGCAGACCTCACAATATTCTTTCAAAAGGGTTTGCAATGCAACTCGAAGATTAAAATCAGATACTCCTAAACAGTATTTAAAAGGACAATGTTTTAAAAGACTTTCAGATAGTATTGAAAAGACATAGGGGGAAGGGACCTTGAACAAGGATATACATGGATAGAAAATGTGACTTTATTCATAATAAAAAAAGGAAGAAAGAAAGAAAGGAAGAAAGAAAGAAAGAAAAGATGTATTTCTTGGTCAGTCAGAGTAGCACAAACTATTCATCCCAGTGCTCAGGAGGCAAAGGCATGAGGAACTCTTTAAGTTTCCAACCAGCCTCGTCGAAATAGTGAAACCCAGTCTCAAAAAGAAAAGCAAACAAAATAAAACAAAAAACAGCAACTGAACACAACAAGGAAAATACCCTCCTCATGGGTGTTGGAGAGTTAAGGAGTGCACTGAGAATCCAAGGTCAGTTCCCAGTTTATAATGTTATCTCAGAGATCCACATCCACAGGCACCCACATCCTGGAGGCACCACACTCACATGTACTTTCCCACACACAGACATACACATTATTTAATATGAAATAAATCCTTAAAAAAAAAAAACCTCCAAACTTATCATCAAACAACGTTATGTTCCTTAAAATAGAAAGTGTTTTCAATCATTGATGCTATAGAACATACTCATCTTAAATCTATTTAAATGTTTTAAAGAGGCCAGTGAGATGGTTCAACAGGTAAAGGAATTTGCTGGCAACCCTCAAGACCTCAGTTTGATTCCAAGAATCTATGTGAAAGAAGAGAACCAATCCCCTCGAACTGTCTGCTGGTCTCCAATCATGCCGAGGTATACTCGAAACTACCCACACATATTCATAAAAATGTAATTTAAAAGTTTTTAAATATTTAAAAAAAAACAATACCAGTCAGACAGTGGTACATATGCCATTAATCCCAGTAGAGGCAGATAGATTTCTGTAAGTTGGAGCTCAGGCTGGTCTATAGAATGAGTCTCAAGACAGCAAGGAAAATCCTGTCTTGAAAAAAAAGAACAAAAATTGCAAATACATGTATAATGTTTTCCAGATAAAGATGGCAAAATAAACTAAGTTCACAATCATGATGGCCAGGTTCAGTGGGAAGTACCTTGCCTAACACGTGCGAGTACCTGGGTTCAAGCTCCAACACTAAAAGACATCAGTATCTAAGAAAATGCTTTAAAAGTCACAAGCTTTTTCATAAAATATAAACAAAATATGTTTTGTTTATATTATATAAACATAAAGGTTTACGTTATAAACCTTCCAAAATGATAAGAAACGCAAGAAACAAATAAAAACTTCTTTTAAATTTTTACAAATTATTTTATTTATGTGTATGGGTGTTTTGTCTACAGGCATATCAGTATACCATGTATATGCCTGTCTACAAAACTGGTGGTTCTTTTTTTTTAAACTGGTGTTTCAATTCTCACTTTGTTTCATTAGTTCTGCATCTCTGCCTGTATTCCTGTTTCATAAAATTTATATTTTTCAAATAACTCTATTGTCTGAATTTCAAGAAAAATGTGTTTCTGTTCATGGCTAACCTCCTCCCCACCAGCATCTCACTCCCCACCCAGGCTGAATTCTTCAATTTCTTCCTTTTCTTTTCCCTGGGATCTACTTCAATAGATGAAATTTTTTTTTATCTTCTCTACATGGCCTCCTTTTTCAAACTCTGTTCTGACAAAGAGCTAATTCTCCCTCTCATTCCTTTTATCTGAGTACAATTACTTTGTATTCTTCAGTATAAAATATGAGTAAGACAAGTTGACAAGTTGTATTCTCACTGTCTTTCTAGCCTGAACCCTGAGAGTGGTGGAATAAAGCCCTTCTAGGGCTGATGTCCTTACACTGGATCAAAACTAGTGCCACATTTATGCTGAGCAAGCCTCCACTGAGCTCTACCCCAACCAAGATACTGTATTGATTATTTTGCTTCTAAATTTCCTCTGCTTTGCTTTGTAATTCTTTATTTTTCCTCCAAATTACCCATTGATTAGCTAGGTGGTGGTGGCACACACCTTTGATACCAGCACTTGGAAGGCAGAGGCAGGTAGATCTCTATGTTCCTTACAAGTTCTTTATAAAAACCAGAAAATATTCTTTCAAAAAAGAAATGAAATGCTCTTTCAGAGAAGACAAAACATGTGGGTTGACTAACAGGACACTGGCTGATTTCACCTCAAGTATATCACCTCATCTAAATATCCTTGGCCAGAAACAACCTACCCAATCATACCCAAGGGATTTTTAAAAATTTTTTATTTACTAATTATGTTCACAGTGGGGGGCTGGAGAGATGGCTCAGAGGTTAAATTTTTTTTTTTTGATTTTATTTATTTATTATGCATACAGTTTTACAGAAGAGGGCGCCAGACCTCATCATAGATGGTTGTGAGCCACCATGTGGTTTTGCTGGGAATTGAACTCAGGACCTCTGGAAGAACAGTCAGTGCTCTTAACCTCTGAGCCATCTCTCCAGCCCCGGCTCAGAGGTTAAGAGTACTGACTGCTCTTCCAGAGGACCTGAGTTCAGTTCCCAGCAACCACATGGTGGCTCACAATTATGATGTGGCTCAACATCATAATTATTATCATTATTAATAACTAATTTTAAGAACAACATATAAAGATTTAAATGTACAATATTAAAACGTAAAAAAGAGCCAGCTGCTGCTGGTGTATGCTTTAAATTCCAGTATTTTCAAGGCAGAGGCAAGCAGATATCTGAAGGTTTGAGTCCACCCTGGTCTAAGAAGTAAGTTCCAGGATAGCCAGGGCTACACAGAGAAACCCTGTCTCAAACATTAAAAAAAAATCTTACCACATTTTAGATAAGAAAAACTTACTGTGGTGCTAGAGAAATGGTTTGCTTGGCCAACTAGTTCTGACCAAAGTATCTGACCCTAAGTTTGATTCTAGCACCTATGTAAAAAATGTCCAACACGGTGGCATGAGCCTGATATTGCAGAACTGGGGAGGTGGAGACAGTAAGAACCCTGGGATTGTTAGCTAGCCAATCCGGACGAATCAGCGAGCCCCTGGTTCAATGAGAGATCCTGTCTCAAAAACAAGGTGAAGAGCAACTAAGAAAGATACCTTAGGTGAATACCTCTGGCCTTTAGGTGAATGCACACACACCTTCTTCACAAATATCTGCACACATACACAGCAACATACAAAAGAGAAAAACACTTGGAGATCAACTAACTTGATACATAGTAAAAGAGTTACCTTCTATGTACTTCAAAAGCCTCTGAGATGGTAATAAAGGGAATCGAATTGGATCTAACACTTCCACCACATGCTTTCTTCTGTTTCCCAGGTCTTTCAGAATCCACTGCATTGCAGCTAGGAAGACTTGGTACTCATCTTCAATGCTAAGCTCCTCGCTTCGTAAAATTTTGATCAGCTGATCTTTTGTAAGTGCCAGGAACTCTTCTCCACTATGAACCTCCAAGAAATGGACATGAATATAGTTTTCTGTAAATTCCAAAAGATCATGGCAGGCAATTTGCTCAGAGAACTGAAAAAGTCCAATGCAGTTCTGTGGATCAATTTGTCCTTTCAGAAAATCACAGCAAAGATTAACAACTTCAGTCAACTGTAGCATGTCTGCTGCAACAATCAACTCCTGAACATTATTCACAGCTATGTTCACTAATCCTAAGGAAATAGGAAGATAAAATAGTCAATAAATCAAAATAAACATTTGCCTTAATATTTTACTTGACTTCAAACGTAGTTGAATTTTTGCAGTATAGAAACTAAGTAAACACAAAATTTTGTGGAGAAACCACAAAATTTAAATGGCAGTAATACTTAACATTCATGGAACAGCTAGGCTAGTATAGTAGTTCATGTCTTTAATCCCAGCATTTAGGAGGCAGAGACAGACTAGGATCTCTGTAGTTCTAGGCCAGCCTGATCTACAAAATGAGTTTTAGGACAGCCAGTACTACTTAACAATACCCTATCTCAAACAAAACAAAACAAAAAACACCCCAACAACATTTATGGAACAACTATAATAACCCAGTTACAGTTTTAGTTGCTTTATACTCATTTAATAGTCAATGTAATCCTAGCTAGTAGATATGATATTATTATTGTATTAAGTAAACAGAATTAGGATGTTTAAATAACTCTTCTCCAAATTATATGACAGAAAGACTAGAAAGATGGCTAAGGCTAAGGCTAAGTATCTGCTGCTGCTCCTACAGAGGACCCAGAGTTCAGTTCCCAGAACCTTCAGGATGACTCACAGTGGCCTGTAACTCCAGTTCCCATAGGAATCCAAAGCCCTCTCTGGCCACTGTAGGCACTGCACACATGTGATGCACATACATGTATGTAAAAATCATACACAGAACATAAAAATTAATAACTTCAAAAATGTTGTGAAAAAATTGTATGACCAAGTTGCAGATTAGAGACTGACACTAAAGCTGACACTTTGCCTGTTGAGATAAAGTCTCACTGCATGGAGCAAGCTGGCTTCCAACTCCCAATCTTCTTGTCCTTACATCCAGGCTGCTAAGATTAAAGAAGTGTACATTACATCAAGGTGAAACTCATACTTTTTTTTTTTTTACTTGTATTTAGCTTTATCTATGTGCATTGGTATGAAGGTGTCAGATCTCTGGAACAGGAGTTACAGTCATGAGATGCCATGTGGGTACTGGGAATTGAACTCAGGTCCTCTGGGAGAGCAGCCAGTGCTCCTAAACTCTGAGCCATCTCTCCAGCCTCCAAGGTGAAACTCATACTTTTAACACAGATTATATGCAATTAACAAACTTACTGAAGAAGTAGAGGGGGAGAGAAAGCAGGTTTACTATGTTCCTTTATGATAAAATGTCATACAGTGTTAGCTTTTTTTAAAAAAAAAAAAAAACTTTATTTATTTATTATTTATTTATTTTTTTGCCTTGGTGTTTGCCTGGAACTGGAACTACAGACAGTTGTTAGCTGCCATGTGGGTGCTGGGAATCGAACCCGGGTCCTCTGGAAGAGCAGAGGGTGCTCTTAACCGCTGAGCCATCTCTCCAGCCCCCAGTGTTAGTTTTTTAAATATGAGGCATAATCAAGAATCTATAACATATGCAAAACTACTAAAAATTTTAACTAAATATTTGGATTTCTTTCCCCAAAGACTCCACGTTCATTTTCTTTTTTGCTTTTTAAGACAGGATCTCAAACTCACTATATAGCTGAGAATGACCTTGAATTTCTGATTCTTTTGCCTCTACCTCACAACTGGGATTATAATTATGTGCCACTGTGGCTCAGCTTCACTTTCATAACTTATGTAACAACTTTGGAGGACATCAATTAGCTAATTATATTTAAGGTAATAGAAACTATAATTCTTTTATCTAATAAAATTTCCATTCAGTCTTATACTTTTATCCCTTTTAACAGTCTTTGAGGCTGGAGAGATGGCTCAGCAGTTAAGAGCACTGACTGTTCTTCTGGAGGACATGAGTTCAATTCCCAGCATACACATGGCAGCTAACAACTGTCTGTAATTCCAAGATCTGACACCCTTACACAGTTATACATGCAGGCAAAATACCAATTCACATAAAATTAAAAATAAATAAATAATTTTTTAAAAAAAGTGCGGATAAACTAGAACTTTGCACATAATAGATAAACACTTTCTCACTAAGCTATACCTCCAGCCTTTTAAAAACTTTTCTTTCTTTCTTTCTTTCTTTATTTTATTTAGATAGGGTTTAACTGTGTAGCTCTGGCTGACCTGGAACTTCTTCTTCTTCTTCTTCTTCTTTTTTTTTAAAGCGAATCTTTGTTTTGTTTTTGTTTTTCTTATTTATTGATTTATTATATATACAGTACAGTGTACAGAAGAGGGTACCAGATGTCATCATAGATGGTTGTGAGCCACCATGTGGTTGCTGGGAATTGAACTCAGGTCCTCTGGAAGAACAGCCAGTGCTCTTAACCTCTGAGCCATCTCTCCAGCCCGACCTGGAACTTCTTATGTAGAGCAAGCTGCCCCTGAACTCAGAGATCCTCCTGCCTCTTCTTCTTGAGTGTTGGGATTAACAATCTGGCCATTAACACCATGTCTGGCCAAACCTAGCCTTTTATTACAATCACCTTATCCCTTTTATAATAATCACTCAATGTCTCAAATTTATTTTCTTGGTTCTACTTATAAAGTTTGAGATGGCCATAGTGGCATATGCCTTTAATCCCAGCACTTGGGAGGTAGAGGCAGGCAGATCTCTGAGTTCGAGACCAGCTTGGTCTACAAATCAAATTCCAGGACAGCTAGGCTGTTACATAGAGAAACCCTGTCTTGGTGTGTGTGTGTATAAATATACACACATTCCTACATGCCTACAATATATAAACATTATAATGTTATAATTATAACAAAATATATAAACATACATATTACAGTTTGTATAGGCATGGCTTGCCTTCTCTATTCCCAATGATCTAGTGAAACTAGATCTTCAAAAATTATTTATGAGTGAATAACCAAAGAGATTAAAGTAACAGGAAAAATACTGAATACAAATTGAGGTTTAAAAGTATAGGATCATATCATCCAGCAAGGGGCTATATAAAATGGCTGCAGAATTAATTTTATCACTGCTTTCTGAAAATTTTCCAAAATAAGAAAACAGCTCATTTTGTATTTTTTCAAACTTAAATACTACGCCTTTAAAATATTTATTTTATATATATATGTGTGTGAGAGAGAGTATATGTATTACACCATGGACATGCAGATGGAGGCCAGAAGAGTTCACTGTATCCTCTGGAACTGGAAGTAAAGTTGGTTTTGAGGGACTATATATGTTCTGGGAACCAAACCTGGATCCTCTGAAAGAACAGTAAGTGCTGTTAACCATGGAGTCGTTCATCCAGCCTCACAAATCATGCATTTAAAAAACAAAACTTCTTTCGTCATGTAAGTATTTCCCCCAAGTAGTTCCTTTTTTAATTTTTAAAAATTATCTCCCACCCCCACCTTGTGTGTATGTACATATCGTCATGACACGCACAGAGGTCAGAGAACAACTGCCTGAAGTTAGTTCCTTTCTTTCACTGTGTGGGCTCCAGGGACTGAACACAGGTCATGAGTCTTGGTAGTAGGCACCTTTACCCACTGAGCCATCTCACTAGACCCCTCAACATAATTTTGTAAAGAGAGCTAGTATATTGTCAAAAATAGAAAAAGCAAAGTATTTGTTTCCATTTTTTTCTAACTATAAGAGTAATTAAGGGCTGGAGAGATGACTAAGAACTTAAAAGCATTTGCTGCTACATTTGCTGAGGACATATCTCAGTTCCCAGCACATACAGTGGCTCACACCATCTATTAATTTCAGTTCTAGGAGATCCAATGCCCTCTTCTGATCTTCATAGGTTCTACATGCAAGTGATACACTTACACACATGCAGACAAAACATTCATTCACATAAAGTAAAAAATAAATACACCTAAAGCTGGTAGTCAGAGACAAGCAGATCTTGGTGACTTTTAGGCCAGCCTGGTCTACAGAGTGAGTTCCAGGACAATCAGGGCTACACAGAGAAACCATCTCAAAACAAACAAACAAAAACAACAAAATCTTTACAAATAAATACTTATATAATCATGTTATTTTATCACAGCAACAGAAAACTAATACATAGATATACCTGTGTAAATGAAATCTAGAAGTAACTGAAAGATTCCAGCTTCAACTCCTAGAATCTGTACAACATCTTTTGAGGACTCTTTCATTCCTCCAGCAAACAAAGCTGCAAAATATGGACTACTGGCAGCCAGAACCAGGCGATGAACTTGAAAGGTTTCCTTCCCAACTTGCAGCTGCACATCACAGAAATGCTGTCCATTTCTCATTTTGTTGATTTGGGCCAAGATGAGTTGGGCATGTTTATCAGAAGAAAATGAACTGTCACCAGCCTTAGCATACTCCTCCTTAGACATGATGATCACAGGTTAATTAAAGAGACTGTTGTCCATTATCTGCTTCTACCTTGAAAAACAAAACACAAAGATCAAACAACATTATCTTTTTGTTAACATATTTTCTATTCACATACAGACAAAACGTTCTTTATCATTTATTTAGGATCATTAAAACACATACCAAAATAAATAAGAGCTAAATTGTATGATATGACTTCTAATATGCTGTCTGGAAATGGAATGTGGACACCAAGGGACACTTCACAGAAGAAATAAGCACTAAATTGGGCACTAAAAGATAAATAGCAGTAAGGTGTTAAGAATGGTCATAAACCTCTCCTTGGGTAAAAAAATGAAAGGTACAAAGGCAGAAGCTGTATCACTACAATCCGGAAGTAGACATCTTAGGCAGGATGAACTTCTAAAAACAAATCAAACTGCAACCAGCCCAAATGTCTGTTTAAAATCTGTACACTTCCCTTAACCTACAAAGCCTTTGTAGAGCTTTGTTATAATCCATGACTGTTCAAATATAGCTTTTCCAGAAAAACATTTTCCTGTTTCTCTACCCTTACCTATGTTATAGCCTATATTACACTCAACCTTGTTAGATATCCCCCCCGCCTAATCCCAGTTCTCTCTCTCTCTCTCTCTCTCTCTCTCTCTCTCTCTCTCTCACACACACACACACACACACACACACACAAAGTCCTTGAAAGATGGTCAGTTCATGGCAGGAACTAGCCTTTATTGTTATAGAATCTGTCTCTAACATATATCAACATTTTTAAAATATTTATTTATTACATATACAGTGTTCTGCCTGTGTATATTCCTGCAGGACAGAAGAAGGTGCCAGATCTTATCACAGATGGTTGTGAGCCACCATGTGCTTGCTGGGAATTGAACTCAGGACCTCTGGAAGAACAACCAGTGCTCGTAACCAGCTGAGCCATGTCTCCAGCTCATTTCAAGTATTTCTGAAATAAGAAATAAAAGCCTTGGATTTCATGAGACTAGGGTCTCAAATCTGTAATGATCCTCCTGCCCTCTAACACACTATTGCAAGGATTGCAGGCATATGCTGCCATACCTGCTTCAACTGTTAACTTCTTCACATAATATACCAACTGTAATGTTTGTTTTCTTTGTTTGGTTTTGTTTTTTAAGACAGGGTCTCACCATATACCCTTGGTCAATTCCAATACTGGAATTCACTATGTAAACCAACTGCCCTCAAACTCAAAATGAACCATCTGCTTCTGCCTTCTGAGTGCTGTAGATTAACATTCTACAACATCATGTCTCAGCCTCAATTATAATTTTTATAGTAACTAAGAGAAGAGAAAAAAAAAGATAATTTTCTCTGAGAGCACAGAAAACGAAACTATCAAACTTTCCCCAACATTATTATATTGACAGTCTCATGTTTCTAAGCCTACAGTTGTTTCTACCATAGCATATTGCATAGAAAATATCAGACCCTGTTGTAGAGAATAGAACCCAAATACAGAAATTGAACCTAAATCTTTATAATAGGTTTTTTTTTAAATGTTAATAATCATTTCAAAACTCTTGGGTTCTTCAAGAAGGCATGAAATAGGAGATAACAAAAATCCAATCCTTTTATTATTTCTTATGTAACAAACAAAAGTTGGAGATAAGCAACATGCTAGACTGCAATGAGAAGAAAGATGACGAAGGCCTTGTAATTTAGGTATGAAGGAAAATTAGTAATATAATTGACAGAATTATTCTAAGCTGACATTTAAAAAATAGTTCATGGGGTTGGGATGATGGCTCAGCGGTTAAGAGCACTGACTGCTCTTCCAGAGGTCCTGAGTTCAACTCCCAGCAATCACATAGTGGCTCACAACCATCTGTAATGGGATCTGATTCCCTCTTCCGGTGTGCATGAAGACAGAGCACTCAAATACATGAATAAATAAATCTTAAAAAACAGTTCATGGAGCTGGAGAGATGGCTCAGTGATTGAGAGCACTGGCTACTCTTCCACATGGCAGTTCTTAACTGTCTATAACTCCAGTTCTAGAGCTTCTGACACCCTTCCACAGACATACATGTAGGCAAGACACCAATGAACACAAAATAAACCAACAATAAGTGTTCAGTATATAGCAGTACATAGCATTCAGTCAAAATTATCAGTAAAAACACGATGGGGCTGGGTGTGGCCATGCAGAGGCAGGCAGATCTCTTAGTTCCAGGCCAGCCAAGATTACACAGTGAAACCTCATCTTAATAATAAAAAACTGATAGTCATGGCTATTTGGAAACTTTCTGAGAGGCTTGAAGGGAGTCACTAAAATTTCTCTTCAGCATGTACACGATGCCAACATCTTAGAAGCAAGTTTAGTTTCCTCCACACAGAAATTGGACCTGTAGATGTTATTAAACATGGCATAGCTGCCAGGCTTGTTTGTGCTTTGTATTCCCTTGGTAGCAAATTTTGAACCCCTGAGGTGTGATGCCCGGTTTCCTTTGTCTCTTACGCAAGGTATCAAAGCACAGCTAAGTCAAAATGCTCCTTGTTTTAAGAACAGTTTACTGAATATTCACTGTGGAGCAGAGAGCCTGAACGCTTGCTCTCACCCTCCTCAGTAAATGCTGATACTATCCCACTGCCAGTGGAGTACCTCAACTCAAAATGTGGCATGGGCAATGATTGTACATACAAATAGGAAAGTATAGTTCTGACATAGTGCATAGGGACCTAAGGACTATGCCTCAACAGGTCCAACTTGAAAAGCAGTATATTGGCTAACGATGGAAACGATAAGAGGAATTAAAGAGGACCTATGTTTTGGGGGCCTCGATTACCCTCTCAAGAGCATCTGAAGGTTGATTCCGTAAGGGGGCCAGAACTCCAGCCGACCATCATTACAACTGAGACTGTGCTTGAGTTGGAGGCTGTAGCTAGGGTCCCTAAACTGATCCACACTAAAGGCCGCTACTGACAGCGCAAGCAGGTAAGGAAATTCAGGTAAGTTGGCTTTGGTTTCCCCAGTGGGGGTGGGGAGAGCAGAGGCCGCGGCGCTGTACACAGCAGGAAGCTGCGGCGACAACACTTGGACGATCAGAGGGCCTCCGGAGGTGCAGGGGGAAAGCCGAGGAAAAGTGTGTTCCAGAGCACCTCCCGGGTTCGGAGAGCCAGACACAAGGAAGCTCCCAACCCTGTGAGAAACACACACTGGACGCAGGCCCTGCTTACCCGCCGAGTCCTTTCCCGCCGGCTCCCACAGAGGAGCTGCGCCGCAGGCAGCGGAGGGGGCGGGGACAGCTTGTAGTGACTTCAACGGGAACAGCTCCGAGAGGAGCCTTCTAGTGCGCGTGCTCAGCTTCTGGTCCCGCCTCCTCACAGCCACAGGCTCTGTAGACCTGGAAGATGGTGTTTGGCTGAGGCTTTGGGTTCTGCAGGCCTCCCACCAGCCTTGGGCTGGTAGGCTCCCCTAGTTCGTTCCATGCACATTTTCTGTTCTTGAGGTGTCCCAGGCCAGCCATGGATCTCGGCGTTGAGACACGCACAGTGCTTCTCTACCAGTTTTATTGGATCATTTCCTGAGCGTGCTTGACAGACTCTTGCCTACTTTGAGGAAAGGACTCAAAATGCCCAGTTCTTTTTCAGCGTAGAGCATCATAATGTGTCGCATCAGTGACTAACAAACTAATTTTTAAGATTTTATTTTTAAATTTGTGTGTCTAACTGTAGGTTTGTGCTTGTAAAGGCAATGCCCATGGAGGCCAGAAGAGGGCCGTAGATCCCCTGATGCTGGAGTTACAGCCCGGGAACATCACAGGGCCTCCTGAATTTAAGTGAAGTGGGCTCTTGGCTAGGAGTTGTGGCACAGACCTATAATCCCAGCACTCAGGAAGCAGAAGGATCTCTGAATTCGAGGTCAGTCCAGTCTACGTAGAGTTCCGGATAACTAGGGGAAGGAAGAGAGGAAGGGAAGATGGGAGGGAGGAGGGAGGGAGATTTTCTTAGTCACTGAACTATCATCGCTCCAACCCTCAAACTCTTTGTTCTTGCTCTTAAATCCTGACATATAGTACACAAAAATATTTTACATCGAACTCATACCCATGAATTTGTATATCCAGATGTATAAACTAAAACAAACTATTCACAAAACTATGCTTATATTTACTCCACATGCCTTCAATTTCTGCTTTACATTTCATTATGCAAAAAATGCAAAAAAAAAAAATCCTGCAAAAAGTTACAGGACATAAGAAAAAGCAAACGGAGTCAGACAGTGGTGGTGGGTGCCTTTAATCCCAGAATTCTGGAGGCAGAAGCAGGCAGATCTCTTGTGAGTTTGAATTCAGCCCAACCTAGTCTACAGAGCAAGGTTCAGGACTATACAGGACCGCCCCCCCCAAAAAAAAGAATGAATTCACAAAATTTGCAGAAAAATGAGTAGACTTATAATGTATAAGAGGCAAAGTCACATAATCGCAGAAGGAAAAGTTACGTTTTCCCCATATGTAGGGTCTAGCCAGCAGTATTTCTATATGCAAACAACTGAACATCTGAGTACAGTATTGTAGTTGAAAGTTTTTTGTCCCACCCGCGCTCCTTGTTCCAGACAAATCTCTCCCACCCATGGTCCTGTTGCTGCTTATAAAATAATTATTCTGTGGCTTGGGCTGGAAAGATGGACCAGTGATTAAGAGCACTGTTCTTCCAGAGGTCCAGGGTTCAATTCCTAGCACCTACATGGCAGCTCACAACTGTCTGTAGTTCCAGTTCCCACTTCCAGGCAAACACCAAGGCAAATAAATAAATTAAAAAAAATTCAGAGGCTTATATTAATACAAACTGTTTGGCCTATGGCTCAGGATCAATACCTACTAGCTCTTACAACTTAATCCAAACCATTCTTATTAATCTATGCATTGCCATGTGGCTCTGTGGCTTTACCTGTGTTCCTTACATCTTGCCTTCTGGGCAGCAGCTTGCAGCGTCTCTTTGATTCAGCCCTTCTTGATTTCTGCTTGGATTTCCCGCCTGCCTCTAAGCTGCCTTGCCGTAAGACAAAACAGCCTCATTATTAACAAGTGGCAATAACGCACATTCACTGTGTACAGAAAGACATACACCATCACTATATGAATATAACACATAGAAAAGACAATAAGAAAGGTTAAATAACAAGGGATCAGGAAGATCTGAATGGATGTACACTGTAAACCTTTGTTACTTGTATTGCTTTAATAAAATGCTGATTGGCCAATCGCTAGGCAGGAAGAAGAGGTGGGGAAACCAGACTAGGAGAATTCTGAGAAGAGGAAAGGCAGAGAAGCAGATGCCAGTGAGACACAGAGGAAGCAAGATGAGAATGCTGCACTGAGCAAAGATACTAAGCCAGGTGGCTAGACATAGATAAGAATTATGGATTAATTTAGGTACAAGAGCTAGATAGTAATATGCTTGAGCTACTGGCCCAGCAGTTACTATAATATTAAGTCTCTAAGTCAATTATTTGAGAGGTAGCTGCAGGTATTTGAGAGTTTCTGATGTGACAGAAACTCTGACTACAGACATGAATTATGAGAGAAGATATAAAACTAGTTTTTTTTCTGGTTATAATTTATGTTGGATTTTTCATTTTTGGTGGTTGATGAGAGCAGAAAAACATATTCTGCAGTGAAAGTGTCAAATCCAATATGAGCTCCACAGAAGGGCTACTCTAACTGTATAGAAGCCACTGAGATGTTAGATTTTGGGTCTGGTTAATTTTAATGTATGATATTTATTTTATTTGCGAAGTTTGTTTTTATAATAAAGTTTATAAAAATGTTTAAAGGATGAAGGACTGATATATGTTATAATAGGCATGAAAATTTTATGCTATGTTATAAACCTACCATAAAAATTTATATTATTATGAAATATTTAGAATAGACAAACTGACAGAGACATTAAATTTGCAGTTGCAAGGGACTGAGAGGAGTAACTGCTGAAGAGTACTGCTGTAGAATATTATTTTAAGGTGTGTTACTTTTGTATATGTCACATTTGTTTAACTTAGTGAAGCTGTGTTACTTGTCTGTCTAAAATACTTGGTGGTCTAGTAATGAACTTAGTGGCCAACAGCGATGCAGGAATGAGAAATAGGCAGGTCTGGCAGGCAGGGAGTATAAATAGAAGGAATCTGGGAGAAAAAGAAGCATGGACAGCAATGGAGTAAGAATGAAAGTAAGACCACAGAAGAAAAAAAAAAAAAAAAAGAAAAAAGCCCAGAGGCAAAAGGTAGACAGGATAACGTAAGAAAAGTTGGCAAGAAACAAAACAAGCTAAGACCAGTCATTTATAATTAAGAATAAACCTCCATGTGTGATTTATTTGGGAGCTGGATGGTGGACAGCCCCCCCCCCCAAAGAGCAAAAGAGACAAAAGAGACAAAAAACTACCAACAGAGTACAGGACTTCTTTTCATATAATGAAAATATTATAAAGTTAGGTGGTAGTGACAGCTGCATGACTATGGAAACAGACTTAAAAAAATCTTTGGACTGTATGCCATAGGAGAGTAAATGTTACGGCCTATGAGCTATAGCTCAATAAAAGCTGCTGAACTTGTTTAATGTTAGACTGTGTTATTCCTGTGCTCAGAGCTCTCCAGTGACTTTCCATTTCTTATAGAGCAAAAGTCAATTTCCTCCACTGTAAAAAGACTCTGTGGAAGAGAGACAAAGGTTAAGAGCTGTCTTTCAGCCTGCCCTATGGTGGCACACACCTTTGATGCCAGCATTCCAGGGAGGCAGAGCAGGCAGATCTCTGTGTTTGAGGCCAGCCTGGTCTACAGAGTGAGTTCCAGGACCATCAGGGTTGTTACACAGAGAAACCATATTTCAGAAAACCTTAAAAAATAATAATGCTAGAACTATCTTGCAGACGACTCAGTTTCAATTTCTAGTATGCACATGGTGGCTCACAGCCATCTGTAACCCCAGGGATCCAACAAGGACATACATGCATACAGTGCATACAGGCAAACCAGTCATAGCACAAAAAAAGTAAAATAAACCTAAGAAGAAATTTTCACACTGCGCAGCATCCCCATTGCCTCCCTGTGGCTCTCATCTGTGGCTCTCTTGCCCTTGCATCCACTCTACTCTAGCCTTTCTAGTTCTCTTGTTGGTGTGTTTTCTGTGCCTTAAACACATTCTTGTTTGGCATCTTGCACTGTAGACTGTTCTTTTATGTCTTTTTATTCCCTTAAGATCTGTTTCTTCAGAGTTTATATTTTCAGTGAGATCATCCTTAATATTCTCACTTTATTTTTTAATATTTATTTGTATTTTATGTGAATTGGTGTTTTGCCTGCATGTATAACTGTGCAAGGGTGTCAGATGTTGGAATTACAGACAGTTGTTAGCTGCCATGTCGATGCTGGAAATCGAAATCAGTTAGTGCTTTTTTTTTTTTTTTTATTTTATTTTTTAAAAACTTTATTTATTTATTATTTATTTATTTATTTGCCTTGGTGTTTGCCTGGAACTGGAACTACAGACAGTTGTCAGCTGCCATGTGGGTGCTGGGAATTGAACCCGGGTCCTCTGGAAGAGCAGATGGTGCTCTTAACCGCTGAGCCATCTCTCCAGCCCCCCAGTTAGTGCTTTTAATGGCAGAGCCATCTCTCCAGCCAGGACTCTCCCCCATGAACCACCAATTAAGAGAATGCCTTACAGACTTGTTCACAGTGTCCATCTTTTGGAGACATTTTCTCAACTGAGACTCCTTCTTCTCTGATGACACTAACTTATGTCAAATTGACATAAGACTAACCAGTATACTTATTGTCATTTCTCTGTGTTTCTCTGGCTGTCCTGGAACTGGCCTTGAACTGAGAGATCTCTGTCTGTGCCTCCTGAATGCTGAGATTAAAGGTACAGCAAGATTTTCAATTATGTGTATGTGTTTCTCTGTGTGAGTATGTGCACATGAGTGCAGATGTCTACAGAGGCCATAGACATTGGGTCCCCTAGAGATAGAGTTATAGACAGTGATGTGCTGTCTGAACTAGGTGCTAGAAATTGAACTCTGGTCCTCTGGAACAGCAGTATATGTCTTTAACCATGAAATATCTCTTTGATGTAGTTCCCCATCATTCTTATAATCTGTATTACAATATTCTTGCTACCTAGAACAGTAAAATATGTTCATTAGCCATTTAACGAATAAATGAACATTTGACTCTTTCTGCCTCATGATTATTGTGGTGATATATTGTGTAAATAATAAAGATTTAAATGCATGAAGATGAGATGGAAGTTTCAGCCCCAGAGTTAGCCATAGAGGTCAGAAAGTGGTTTCACATGCCTTTAATCCTAGCACTTGGGCGGCAGAGGCAGCGATCTATCTGGATCTCTGTGAGTTCAAGGCCACATTGGGCTACAAGGGTTTGATCCAGTCCAGGAGAGAAACAGAACCAGGCAGTAGAGGCACACACTTTTAATCCGAGCACTTGTGATCCCATGCCTCAGCTCCCAGTACTCAGGAAGCACACTTATCTTTTATCCCAGCTCTAGGAAAGTTGAAACAGAAAGTGATATGGCTGGGCAGAGAGAGGACTATAAGTAGGGAGGAGACAGGAGTTTGGCCCCCTTCCATTTCAGTCTGAGCTTGCCTTTCCATTTCCTATTCCGTCTGAGGATTTGTGAAGATAGCATCTACCCATATTGGCCTGGGGAGTAGGCTAGATGAGAAGTGGCTGTGGCTTGCTCCTCTGTCTCTCTCTGACCTTTTAGCATTTGCCCCAATATCTGGCTCTGAATTTTTATTATAAGATCAATTAAAATTCATGTAATATTTACTCTTTGTCAAATCCATCTTCTAAGTCAGAGGCATCCTCCCATGAGTGAAATTATATTAGCTTCTTGCTTAAAATTCTTCAGCAGATACCTGTTATCTTCAGAAAGAAACTCAGTAAGACATTTATAAGAAGAAGCTAAAGTCAGGCAGTGTGGCACACAGGCTGTGGTGAGTCCTGTGTTGTGGGGGCTAGAAATTCTACGAGAGCAGCAAGTGCTCTAAACCATTGGTCTCTTACTCTCCAACCCTAGCTCTAGCTCTTCAACCCCTTGGTCAAGTTGGTTAAATTTATTGAAACAGTACAAACCTGTAAAGTTGTTGTGATAAATAATATATTTTTTATGAGTATGAGTGTTTTACTTGCATGTGTCAGTTGTCTTGGGACTGGAGTTACAGATGAGTATGTGCTGCCATGTGGGCACTCACTCACACAAAAACCCATATACACACAAATATATAAACCAACAAACAAATAAAGAAAGAAATAATAAAAATGAAGGTCTGGATAGATGGCTCAGCAGTTGAGAGCACTTGCTCTTGCTGAGGGCCAAGGTTTGGTCCCCAGGACCTACATGGTGATTCACAATCAGCTGTAACTTTAGTTCCAGGGGACCCAACACCCTCTTCCTAACTCCAAGACTATCAAGAATGCCCATGGTACACAGGCATTTAAGCAGGCAAAACACTCGTAAATATAAAATTAAATAAATGTAAAAGAACAAATTTTAAAATTTAAAAATAAAATGAAAATTAACAAATTAAAAGATATTTTAGTTTCACCTTGTGCTTTATTTTCTCACTGGAATCGACCACTGTAGTCAGAAGTTTCTAGCCTGGCCTAGGCCCAAGGTCCAGACCCATAGTCTTTTAGTCACAAAGAATCACACAGAAGCTAATATTCATTCTAAGCTATTCAACTTATGGCTATTGCTAGCTAGCTCTTGTATCTTAATTCAACCCATTTGTGCTAATCTATATTTGTCATGTGGTTCTTGGATTACCTATGTTTCTTTACATTTTGCTTTCTCAGGCAGCAGCATACAGCTCTTCCCTGACTCCACCCTCCTTCTCCTTCATCTATGCTTGGAATTTCTGCCTGCCTATAAGCTGCTTTGCCATAGGCCAAGACAGTTCCTTTGTTATCCAATGGTAATTCACAGCATACAGAAAGACATCCCACATCACTATTATAATCTATTATAATGGAAAATGGCATTTAGAGTTGGGCCCCACAGAGCTCTAATTGCTAAAGTTAGAATATGTATTATCTTCAGAAGATTTTGAGTTGGTAATAACCCTGTTTTTGGATAATAACATTTTCTTGGACTGAGTGTGGTGGCATATACCTGTACTGTTCACTAGCATGAGAATGCTAAATTCAATGCCAGCCTAGGATACACAGAAAGATTCTGTCTCAAAAGTAAACAAATAAAACAATCCTTGTTTTTTGAAGAAAGAGAGTGCAGACTTCCTAATTAACCTATTTCACAACAGGTAGTCTAAAAATGTATTAATTAAAAGTGAAGTTCTCTCTTTTTCTCATTTTTTTCTAAAAACGTAATAGTTTGAGGGGGAAGTGGTAAGTCTAGAAAAATTAAAAAAAAAAAAACAAAACCAAAAAACGGGGCTGGAAAGATGGCTCAGAGGTTAAGAACACTGACTGCTCTTCCAGAGGTCCTGAGTTCAGTTCCCAGCAACCACATGGTGGCTTGCAACTATCTATGACATCTGGCACCCTCTTCTGTATACTGTATATGTAATAAATTAAAAAATAAAAAAACAAAAAATAACACAGGGCATGGTGATGTATATTTGTGATCTCAGCACTTGATAGGTGCAAGAACAGTAAGTGCTCCTAGCTAGGGAGCTATTGCTCCAGCAACATTAAAATAATAAGATCTTTTTTAAAAAAAAAAAAAAAAATAAGAATCAAATCCAAAATAATTATACCTTAAAGAGCTTGTCTTCAGGTTTAGATGCAAAATTTGCTGTAGAACTATCAGAGGCAAAGCAAAATTGTTTCAATTAACCAAAGAAATATATAATTCTGGGGGCTGGAGAGATGGCTCAGAGGTTAAGAGCACTGACTGTTCTTCCAGAGGACCTGAGTTCAATTCCCAGCAAAACCACATGGTGGCTCACAACCATCTATGATGAGGTCTGGTGTCCTCTTCTGTAAAACTGTATGCATAATAAATAAATAAATCTTTTTTTTTAAAAAAGAAATATATAATTCTGAAAGGCAGAGAAGAAAAAACTAATGTGGTGGTTTCCTAGAAAAAAAGATTAACAAAAGGAACAGTTATCAAGTTATACACAGTGCCTTCTTCTTGGTTTAGGTGTTCAGTTCAGAAGTATTCAATCGTTCTGCAGAGTCAGGATATGTACTCACTTGAGAAGTAAATAAACACAAAATCCAGGGATAAGTACCCTATTTGCACATTAGAACAAACCTGAGCTCAAAGTTCACAGTCCATCATGTCTTTGCTTCCCTGTACCTTAACCCTTCTTGAATCCTGGCTAAAGAGACTTGCTGGCTTGTTTTATCTAACTTTCATGGTTTTATTTTGATTAAACAGGAGAGAGATGAATACTGGCTGAATACCTTGTAATCTGGATTATATTTCCTGTAGAGCTCAGTCCTACTACTTTCCAGGATTTGGATTTAGTCAGAAAATCATACTCTAACACTGTATTTTTCCAAATGAGCCTTTTTCTCCCATGAAGTGCTTTTCAAAGACAATTAAGTGTCTATTTCATGGGCATTTGTTCTTAACCTGGCTGCCTATTAGAATCACCTGGGTTTTTTAATTACACTGAAGTTAACCTCCAGAGCTACTGATTACATTTGTGAAGAGCGAGACATAACTTTCTTTCTTTTTTGTTCATTTTATTTTTTCATGATAGGATTTCTTTGTGTAACCCTGGCTGTCCTGGAAATCACTCTGTAAATCAGGCTAGCTCCAAACTCACTGAGATCTGCGTACCTCTGCTGGAATTAAAGGCACAAAACACCACAGCCCTGTAAATTTAAAATTTTGTCTATTATTTTATGTCTATGGGTATTTGCCTGCATATGCATTTTTATACCATGTCCATGTCTTGTGCCCTCAAGGCCACTGAATCCCTCAAGACTGGAGTTACAGATGGTTGTGTGCCACCATGTTGGTGCTAGGAATTGAACCTCAGTCCTTTGGAAGAGTAGCCAGTGCTCTTAACCACTGAGCCATCTTTCCAGCCTCACCCTGGTTTCTTTAACTCATTTGCTTCAGATCATTTTTATTGTATCTAGAAATCTAGACATTTCTATTGCTCTTATAACTTGTTAGGGTCATGTGAAACTCTGGGACTTTCTATAATCACTTGATATCTCCATGCTACTCTAGGGAACAGTAGAATCTTGTTACTTCCTCCCTGGCTACTCTTGGAATAGGGTGTAGAGTCCACAGACTTGTTTACCCAAGAACACCACAAAAACATCTCTATTTGGGCTTGCTGCTTTTTGTATCCTCTATCTAAAAGGATGCCAAGGTTCACGTTGTAATTGGATTCTCTCCAGGACTGAAGTTTCTGCCATAACCACACCCTATCAACCATGCCTGGACTCAATCCATCCTCCTGGCTTCCCCTCAGCTCTTTCCTACTCCCTATACCCCAGCTAACCTAGTCCTAGGCACCAGCAAGTGCTCTTTCCCATCATTTGCACTTGCACTCAAAAGCTTTAACTCTGAAAACCAAGGTACACATTTTCTGGCATGAGCTGTCATTTCTTTCTAGAAACGGGAAGTGAAGCCGTGAGTACACGGAAATGTAAGAGAAAAAAGGGAGGAGGGGCTGAAATGCACAGGGATGGCCTAGTTCACCCGTAGAAACATTGGAAAAATTGTTTTTTTTAAGTAATCCAAGAATCTTTTAGAAGAAAACTGATATATTTTTAAATTTATTTAGCTTTATTTATGTGCATTGGTATGAAGGTGTCAGATCCCTGGGACAGGAGTTACAGATAGTTGTGAGCTGCCATGTGGGTACTAGGAATTGAACTCCGATCCTCTGGGAGAGCAGCCAGTGCTCCTAACCCCTGAGCCATCTCTCCAGCCCCCAAAACTGATATTTTTATGACCAGGAACTGAGGACATCCAGGTCTCTCTTACTGGAATGAAGGATTTAGAACTTGATTCTGATGGAGAGTCCTAGAGTTATCTTTGCTTTGTCTGTCTGAGATGAACCAGGACATATACTGCACACACATAGCAAACTCTCTCACTTATCTGAAATTTTTTGCTTGCAAATCTTTAGTTTCCCAGCTCATACAAGTTCTGCTGTGTAAACTTCCAGGAAGAGAGAGAAGTGTGTGTGAGAACTGAGGGTCCTACTTACTTAAGGATTACTAAGTTCTTGGACTCAATTGAAAGAGAACCCTGTTCTTCTAGAAGCATCCATGTGTTTCTACAAAGGGAGCAATGAAAAGACCAATGTGAGAAAGAAAACAAAAGAAACAGATCTTTCTGGTTTTGGACACACATCTGAATTCCAGTTTCAGCTTGTCACCAACCAGTCACATAAACACAGGAAATCATTTAACCTTTATACGTTATTTTATCTATCTGTAGCTAGGACATTGTCCCCCAAGGAACCTACATAAGGTTCATATGGGATAATAGGGCTGCCAAGATGGCCTAGTGGGTAACGGTACCCACCACCAAGCTTGAGGAACTGAGTTTGAGCTCACACAATGGGAAAAGAGAACTTCCTTCTGGAAGCAGTTCTCAGATCTCCAACATGCACACTGTGACACGTGTGACCCCTCCATAAATAAATACTTTCAAAAAAATTAGAAAGAAAAACATGCTAACATAGCTAAAGGACCTCATGCTCTGTTTGTCCCTTTGTAAACACACAGCATTGTACCTTTGAGTGTGATTGTTTCCTGTATGACCTAATTGGCTAATGGATTTCCTGCGCATGAAGTGTGTATCTGCTCAGGCTCTAGTTGCTGGGTGTGTGGGGGTCCCCATGTAGCCAAGCTCAGTTTCCTCCTTCATGCAAATGGTTTGTTTTGTGATTTGGCGTTGCTTTCACTTGGACTGGCATTGAACAGATTCCATCCAGGAAGTGCTGCCTGGTCGATGAATAGGTGGAAAATTATTCTCTGGATCCTGTACATAATAGATAAGGGCTTCTCTGCTCTTGGTCTTTATCTCCAGTTTTATGCTGCTTAATTCTGTTCCTGTTCTTACCTATCACTGCTTTCCCTGTTTTCTTTTTCTACTTCCGTGGTTATGCTTCTAAATGTGCTCTTACACTGTGGTACAGAGCTTGGGCCTCCCTAGACCATAAATCATCACGTTAACCCAATCTTCTGCCTAGACGTTTACCCAGTCTCTATGAAAGGCCTGTCAGGTAACTTGCCTCTGTAACTTCTCCCCAATATAAGTCCACTGGGAAGCTTTGAAGGAGAAACCACTGGAATGGGTAGAAACTATGGAAAACAACAGGGATAATATTGGTATCATGACCATCACACATGGACTGACACTCATACCCTCAAACATTCACATTATTCATACACTTCATACTCATTCATCAAAGATATACACAGACATACACATTGACATATGTCAGATACACATGTATGCACAGATGTACACACCTTTGATCAGAAAGTCTCACTTTCTGTATAGGCAAAGTGATTCATCTTTAAAATATTTATTTATTTATTTATTTATATGAGTGCTCTATCTTCCTGTACATTTACATGACAGAAGAGGGTATCAGATTCCCTTATAGATGGTTGTGAGTCACCATGTGGGTGCTGGGAATTAATTAGACTCAGGACCTCTGGAAGACCTCTGGAAGATTGCTGGACCATCTCTCTGGCCTCTGATTTATTTTAATTCCCCCAAGTCTGGGACAGACAGGAAAGGATTTTACACGGCAATTAGGGATATATACCCTCTGTCTTTATTAATCCCTTGAAGATCTGAGACCACAAAAGTAAACAGCAATGCCTTTTATTGATGTGACTCTGTGTCCTTTATTGCCTTATCTCCCTAGTATATGTGCCTCAAGTCTTCACCATGCTCTGTGCAATGAGACCATTCTTGTCCTTTCCAAATTGTAAGACTACCCTAATATGAATATCTAACTGCTGAGATGCTTAATCCCGACCTATTCATCTAGGACACTAGTCTTTCTCAGCTATTCCAAAATATACTCAATTCTTAGTTACTATTGTGTCACCTCTGACTAAATTCCTGACAGAAACATGATGGGGGAAGAATTTATTTTGATGGCCTATCATGGAGTGGAGGCCATGGTAGAGTAGAGTTTACATCCTTGCAGTCAAGAAGTTGAGAAAAAACATATAGAGAGTGGCCTGGATAAGATACTATTCTCAAGGAACTCCCTCCCCGCGCCTGCCCCAGTGACCTACTCCTAAGTTTTACCATCTTCCTAGTAGCAAAAGTTTTAAGATACTAGCCTGGGCTCTAGCAGTCCAAATAAGCTGAACTTGACCATCCATATTCAATGCACCAGCCAAAGAGACAACAGTGAAAAGTAGAAAAAGAAGATTTATTCAATGTGGCCATATTTGGAGAAGGGACAAATAAGGATGTCCAGTGACTCAGAGTCCATCCATCTTCATAGTTGGGATGTTAAGTTTAGGTTTAAATAGAGGGCAAGAGATATGCTTACCCAAGAACCTGGTCAAGTTGTGGTTCCACCTCACCATTGATAACACCTCTGTCTCAATGCCAGAAGTTAAAAACTGTGAAATCTCTTCCAGGAAGACAAATTCCTCCTTCTGGCTAGCACCAGGGATTCCTGTTTTTCTCTTGTAACACCTTGAGATTCCTAGAGAAATTCCAATTATTTGACAGGCAAAAAGGAGGGGCATGTTTCTTTAGACTATCTTTGCTTCCACCAAGACTATTACAGTTAACATCCTTAGAATGCTGAGGTATTGGAAATCTGTCAATGGGTTAATCTGTTCTTTAAGTTAGAATCTTCATGATTTAATTGCTTCTGGAAATGTTCTCACAGATCTACCCAGAGGTGTGCCTTATAGTTTCCCATGCATTTCTCATTCCAATTAGGCTGACAGTTAAGGCTAACGGTCATATACAGGAATAAGAATTTCTGATTGTTAATGCTGAGAATATCACTTTGTGTGTCATAAAGATGACAGAAAAATGTTTAGTGTTATGTCAGAGAGTGTTGGGCCAGACAGTAATGAAATACAGCTCTAATACCCCTACTCTGGAGGCAGAGGTAGGTGGACCTCTGAGTTTAAGGCCAGCTTGGTCTACAGAGTGAGTTCCAGGGCCACACAGAGAAACCCTGTCTGGAAAAACAAAAAGAAAGGAAACTTTAGAAAATCTGTCCTATTCCAAAATTCATGTAACAGTTTTTAAATTTACTTATGTTTGTGAGAAGGCTCACATGTGTCATGGTGTGTTGTGACACCAGAGGATAGGCTATGGGAGCTGCTCTCTTTTCACTGTATGGGTTCAAGGAAGACAACCCAAGTGATTAAGCTTGGAGGTAAGCCATTTTGCTGGCCCTCAAACAGCAATTTGTAAAATCAAATATTCTATCTACCACAAACTGATTAAAGGGTACATACTAACTTGATACTTAAATGCTAAAGACTGATGGTAAAAAAATATTAAAAGACTTTGTTTTCTTTTATTTAACTATTATGTTTCTATAAAGAATAAAATTTTGTACCTAAAGTAAAAAACTGCAATTCATAATATAAAGTAGTCTTAAATCAGAGTTGATATGCTTTGGTCAGGTTCATTGTTGGTATGTGGTGTGATGGCATCTGCATATTTTATGTTCCAGAAAGAGGTTATCGTGAAGCTGCATGATACAACACAGTGAACATGGTCCAAACTCCTAGGATTCATCTTGCATTTTATTCCGAACTAGTTGTTGGTCCTTGTAGATTCAGAAACCCTTCACTATTATCAGAAAATTTACAACCCCGGTTATGCATAGGTGATGACCCACAATTTAAGAAGCTAAGAAGTAGAGATTTGAGTTTATTATAAAAAATAAACTCAGAGAGGCCATTATCTGTCTTCTTCCCACTCACCCACCTAGGTTGGCATCTCTTGAAAGCTGGGATTCCATTTCTGCCAAAATATCTGTTGAGGTAGGTACAGTGGCACAGCCCTGTAATCCCAGCACACAGAAGGATGAGGCAGAAGATCGCAACTTGGAGGACAGCATGGTTGTATAGCAAATTTGAGGTTAGCGTAGGCTACATGGTAAGACCTTATCTCAAAACAAACAAATCTACTGACTCCAATACAAAACATGACTAATTCATCTTAAACAATAGAGATGTCCTAAATGGAAATGAGACTTCCAACTCTAGATGTCTTTTTTTCTTGAGGAAGATCCTTCTTACCATCTCTTTAGTCAGTGGCGGCAGTCAGATGATGCTGGCTACTCTCTACCTTGCTTTCAGACTTGTCTTGGTTTTCTTTGACCATCCCTGACCTAGATTTCCTAAGCCTTCCTGTATATTTTGCCTTTTACCCACTCCAAGGCTTTTAGGAAAATTGTTTCATAACATAAGATTACTGAAGAATCCTGTCAGCTCAAAATTTTTTTATGCTGTGGTGGTGCACACCTTTAATCCTGGAACTCGTGAGGCAGAGGCAGGCAGATCTCTGAGTTTGAGGAGGTCAAGTCTACAGAACAATGTCTAAGACAGCCAGGGCTACATAGAAAGACCCTGTCTCAAAACCCACTCCCCAGTAAAGTTCACTCACTTATTTTATATGTGTAGAAAGATGTGAGAAAGAATTATGCTCAATTGGAAGTCAGTGGGAAACCTGCAGGAGTTGGTTCTCTTCTACCATGTGGTTGGGTGTTAGGGATTAGACTCAAGTTATCAGGGTTGGTGGCAAGTACCTTAATCCACTGAACCATCTAGCAAATCCAGTTGGTGTGTGTGTGTGTGTGTGTGTGTGTGTGTGTGTGTGTGTGTGTGTGTGTGTATGTGAGAGAGAGAGAGATTTTGTCTCCCCCCACCCACATTTGGAGCTAGGGACTTAACCAAGGACCTTGTGCTTGCTAGGCAAGTGTTCTGTCGCTGAGGTGAACTTTTTACAAGGTTTTAGATGGGTTAAAAGCTTTATTTATTTATTTGGTTTTTGAGACAGGGTTTTCCTGTGTAGCCCTGGCTGTCATGAAATTCACTCTGTAGACCAGGCTTGTCTCAAACTGCTTCTGTCCTGGCTGAAGGCTTTAATTTTAAAGCCTGTCTGATCAACCAGTTACATATGTAAATTGTAACACAGAGAGACCCAGGCCAGGCTTGAGAATTCACCCTAAGTTCTAAGAGAGCCTAGAGAGTACTGTACCTCTGTTTCAAAGCACCCAAGACCTCTTAACTCTCATCAGCTTTTATAATTCATATAGCACCACAGTAGCTAGGGAGTAGATTACTCTATCCTGGAGAAATCAATTTTATGACTTAGTCTGGAAACAGAACAGAGATAAAGAAGCCCAGGGGACCCATTTGGCTTTACTAAGTAGCCATAGTTGTCAGAGGTACGTACCCTTGAACAGCTGGCTTGGGGCCTGCCTTGTTATTACTGCTGTTGCTAAGTTATAGAGATAAACTGCCAGCTGTATAGACAACTGAAGTTAGAACCATCCAGCCTTGGGCCAAAGTGAAGGTTATATACATATGCTCACATGGGTTAAGTTAGATAGAGAAAATACTTAGGAAAATGCTCCTTTTCCAAGCCCCTGATTGTTACACAGGTCTATTTGCTTGATGGAAACAGTTCTGTATTTTTCATCTGACTGAGTTGAAAAAGGATTAGAGCAGGACAATAGGACATTATGTCACCTAGTGTAATAGTTAGCATTCTCCCCTAGTGTAATAGTTAGCATTCGCCAGAGAGACAGAGGGTTAAAAAACCCTTACTGACCAAGCCTGATAACCTGAGGCATCCCTAGAATCCATGGTAGGAGAAACCTGACTTCTGAAAGTTATCCTTTGACCTTCACAAGTGCACCTACAGTCTCATGCTGACACAGCATCTATCTATCTATCCATCTATCTGTCTATCCATCCATCCATCTATCTATGCTGAGACAGGGTCTCACTATGTGGCTCTGGCTGGCCTCATATAAAACAGGCCACTCTCAAACTCACAGAGCTCCACCTGTCTCTGTTTGCCGAGTGAGGAGTTTAAATTCCTGTGCCATCTCAGTTGCAGAGAATTAAGGCTCAGTTCCCAGCACCCACATTGTGGCTCACAT
Source organism: Sigmodon hispidus (assembly GCA_004025045.1). Lineage (NCBI taxonomy): Eukaryota > Metazoa > Chordata > Mammalia > Rodentia > Cricetidae > Sigmodon > Sigmodon hispidus. Next base: position 76,845 of record PVIH01003916.1, read on the forward strand.
ATGCTCTAACATTTGGGCCACCACTGCTCACTCTATATTCTCTCTCATGTACAATAAATAAATATTTATTTTAAAAAGCATTTTAAGGGGGTTGGAGAGATAGCTCAGAGGTTAAGAGCACTGACTGTTCTTCCATAGGTTCTGAGTTCAATTCCCAGCAGCCACGTGGTGGCTCATAACCATCTGTAATGACATCAGGTACCCTCTTTTGTATACTGTATACATAATAAATAAATAAATAAATAAATCTTTTTTTTAAAAAAAGTATTTTAAAAAGTGAGTAGAGCTGGGGGTGGTGGTGCACACCTTTAATCTCAGCACTTGGGAGGCAGATCTGTGTAAATTTAAGGCCAGCCAGCCTGTCTACAGAACAAGTTCCAGGACAGCCAGGGCTACAGAGGAACTATGTCTTGAAAAACAAACAACAGAAAAAGTGAGTGGAGAAAATACAAGAGAAGTCAGTTTGAAGAACCAAGTAAGCATTTTTTTATGTGTGTGAAGAGAAGAGAGAAGGAAGTAGGTCACATAAATGCAGTGTGACTATGTTTTGTCTCAAAACATCCCAGTTGCTTGGGGACTGATGATTCTGCCTCGGCCCGACATTTCCTGTCTATCCCAACATCAGTTCTAAAGATCTAGTAACAGAAACAGATCCACCTAAGTTTGCTATCTTTCTTTTCTACTGTTCTTTTGTTTTGAGATAGTGGTCTCTCTGCTTTATAAGATGGCCTAAAACTTGGTTTAAAGGGATCTTCCTCAGTTTTCCAAGTGATTGGGATCACAAGAGTATACCATCAAGCCCAGAAGCATTATTATTGTTGTTATTATTAGCTTGCACCTCCCAGGGTCTCAAGCATACTAGACAAATGCTTTCCCCTTAGCCTGAGAGTGGCTGTTTCTCCTTCTCCCTCTTCTACATTTATTTTTCAAGAGAAGGCGAGATGTATGCCATGAGTACACATATGGAAGTCAGAGTCAGTCAGTCATTAGGATTCAGTTCTCTTCTTCCACCATTGCTGGTTCTGGAGATTACTCAGGTTGTCAGGCATGGTGCCTTTCCTGTTGAGCTGTTTCACTGGCAGGAGAGAGTCCTTTCTAACTGTAGTTTGAGTAAATGTAAACCAAGCATTCTGACTTCTCTGTTGTGGAATATTATTTTCTTATACTTTTTATTTCATGTGCATTGGTACTTTGCCTGCATGCATGTCTGTGTGAGGGTGTCAGGTCCCTGGAACTGAAGTTATAGACAGTTGTGAACTGCCATGTGGATTCTGGGAATTGAACCGGGTTCTCTGGAAGAGCAGCCAGTGCTCCTAACCACAGAGCCATTGTGGATTAAAGTTCTCAGTCCTGCCTGTCCCCACAGTCTGAAACACCTGTGGTCTTGCAGCTGCTTATAAAATAATTACTCAGAGGCTTATATTAATTACAAACTGTTCATTTTTAACTAGTTCTTATAACTTCTATTATTAGAAATAATAATTTCTATTAATTTGTGTTTTTCTACATGTTCCATGGCTTTACCTATGTCCCATTATATCTTGCTTTCTGGGAAGTGGCTCTGAGAGTCTGCGCTGACCCTGCCTTGCTTCTCCCTATATTTTTGTTGGATTTTCTGGCTGGCTGTATCCTGCCATGCCATAGACCATAGCAGCTTCTCTATTAAACAATGAGCAACACATATTCACAGCATACAGAAAGACCATTACACAGCACAGCCATCTCTCCAGCCCTGTGGAATATTACTTTAACTGTGTAAAGGTGTATTACATTTGTTTATGCTGCATTTGCTTAATGATGAAAGGATGTGTGTTTAACTATATAAAGATGTGTTGCATTTCTTTCCCCTTGCCTGTCTAAGGGACCTGATTGTCTAATAAAAAAACTGAACAGCCAATAACTAGGCAGGAGAGGGATGGGTGAAACCGGCAGGCAGAGAGAATAAATAGGGGAAATCTGGGCTCAAGAAGAATGAGAGGAGAAGAGGATGAGGAAGAAAAAGAGGGACACACCCAGGCCAGCCAGACACGGAAGAAGCAGGAAAAGGACATACAGGGGGAAAGGTAAAAAGTCTAGAGGGAAAAGGTGGATAAAGAGAAAAAGGTTAAGTTAAAAGCGCTAGCCAGAAATGAGCCTAGGCTAGGCTGAGCACTCATAAATTAAGTCTCTGTGTAATGATTTGGGACCTGGTTAGTAGGCCAAAAGAAAAAGCCTGGTACATTTCTCTCTTTCCCATATGCAAAGAAAAAAACCACAAAAACTAAATGAGTGAGAGGAAGAGCAAGGAACCACATAGATGCCAAGCTCTTCATGGGTACTTAGAGAATGTCCCTTCACTTGTTCTTTGGTGTTTTGGACAACAAATGATCTTTCTTGGGCTCCTCATCTCTACCAGGATGGATCTTGGGGAGTAATCTAAGGGGGCCTCAGTAAAAGCTTTGTAGAAGAGTATTCCAGCACTGAGCACAAGACATAAGCAGGACAGATAGAGGGAGTTGATACTTTGCTTCAGTGGGGTGGGATTTAAACAAAAGCACAATGACAACACAATATACTAACTGTAATGATGAAATTCTATGCTACAAGCCATGGACTGAGTGGGTGGGATTTCATGGAGAGATGCAAGGTAGAGAAATGAAGGTTTGGTCTGAGGTCACAGTAACAGCATAGATAGGTTCTCCAGACTGCGTATGATTCTGAGATTGCAGATAAGAACTCAGCTTCTATGCTGCAGGATAGAACTGCTACATTCTCAACTCCTACTAACAGCAAATAGAGTTAGTAGACCTGGACAAATAGAGCTATAGCTCCTGCTGAAGTGGGAAAGACTGGAAGTATAGGTGGCAGACAAGAGCCAGTGATGGCTGCAGAGTAGGTGTGGGCAGCCTGGGAGAAAATCTAAAATATGCACAGCCCCTCCACTGGCCCTGATCAGTTATCCCTCCTACCAGGGAAGCCAAATCCTCAGCCTTGTACAGGAAAACTTCACTGTCTTTACAACAATGTTGGAAGAACAGTCTTTTCCTGTTCATTAGAAGTACTAGGATACAAATTTCTGAGAAAGCCAATATTACAGTGGTTTTAAAAGTGCAAATTAGGGCTGGAGATATGGCTCAGGGATTTTGAAGAGAACCCAAGTTCCATTCCCAGTGCCCACATGGTGGCTCACAACCATCTATAATCCCAGTTCCAGAGGATTCAACAGTACCCATGTGGTGCACATGCATGTATACAGGCAAAACATTCAAACATATAAAGTCAAATAAATTTTAAGACAGGGTCTCTCTATGTGGCCCTGGATATCAGCAAGTAGCACTTTTTCTTTTCAAATTAGTAAAACATCAGATTACCTATTCTCTCAGAGCTAGAAGGATAATAGGCAAACAGCATGAATACTACAGAGATGAGAGAGAAGGCTGGAAAGCCTAAAATGTTTGAGTCACTTAACTTAATGATTTTACTTACCTGTCCACTCTAAAGAAGGAAGTGGGCACTTGTAGGTCATCATGCATTTCTTTGGTGGTATCCTATTAGCACACAATGTTTCAGCCTTCTCTGAAAGCAAAGAGACCTATTTTCTTCCCCATCTTCCATATTCCATTCTCATGACTAGAATTTGGATTCATTGACTGTTGCCCATTGTACTGGGATAGACAATTGACCAAACTAGATCCGCTGTATTATGCTCGTCAAATAGGAATTCTGTTTTGACTTAGTCTTAAGCTATCTTGCTTGAATGGAAAGAACGGTGTGCAGTCTACAGAAAAAGAAGAATGGGGCAGAGTTGTGGATAGAGATAAAAACTCCCTTAGGCATTCCACTGTGCTTTGTAATTCCCACATTCCCATGTCTACACTCTGAAACACGTCAGTGTCTTTATGACCCTTTATGTTTTTTCTTTTTAAAAATGCTGTTATTCAAGACAATGTTTTTACTCTATAACTCAGAATGACTCCTTGACTCTAGAATTCTTCTGCATCAACCTCATCTTTTACTATACACAGAATATCCTGTCCTGCCAACCAGCTCCCAAATAACCACACAGAAACTTCTTAATAATTAAGGCTTGGCTGGTAACTTAGGCTTGTTACTAACTAGCTCTTACAATTTAACTCATTTTTATTAATCTACATGTTTCCACATGACTCGTGGCATTTACTTGTCCTCTTGCATGTCTTGCTCCCTCTCTGACTGGTGACTCCACCATTCTTTCCAGAATTCTCTCTGTCTGGCTCTCTTCCTATACCTCTGCCTGTCTAGATATTGGCCATTTAGTTCATTATTAAACCAATGAGAGCACCACATCTTCACAGTGTACAAAAGAATTATTATACACCAGTTTACTTCATCCACTTTGTTTTATATTTGATTTATATGTGAAGAATAATGTAATTAAATATAACCAAGGATATTTATGAATGTTTTAAGTGCTGCTATATAATTTTAACTGTCATAGCTTTAATGATTACATAACTTTGCATAAGGTGAAAGGAATAAAGGGATTTAGTATGCCTGAGCATGTCAAACAGGGCTCTGGCAGGGCTTGCTCTTTTTCCCCATTCCCTCTGCCTTACTAAAAAACTAAAAATTTTTTCCTAAAAAAAAAAAAAAATTACATTCCTAAAGCTTGTCCCAAGGTCCATTCCCTTATTTGCCCCCTTCCTTCTGAGGCTGACTACCAAGTTCCAGCTTCAAAATATTGAGGTCCAACCATCAAAAGCTTCCCTTTTTCCACCTTAATTAACATGCTCAAGTAAATGAACCAGACTTTTCCTAATTTATCCTCACACAGTGCTTCCCCTTTTACCCATATAAGCTGCCATTTGCCTATAGGCCACATTTGTCTTCTCTCTATCCAGAGGCTGTTCTTTGTCCCTCTGGGACAAACACTCCTTTATCTTCTCCTTCTCCCTTGTCCTCTGTCTCCTGTCTTTGTCTCTTACTCCCTGTTGTCTGTCCCTCTGGAACAAATCCATCTCCTTTGTGCTGAGAACTTAGTCTGGGGATGTCTTGAGCTAACTTTAAGGTTTCTACAGAGTGTCATAATTTGTTAAGCCAGTACTATTAGCATATATATGTATGTATGTGTGTATTTATACATATTCTTATTTTTTGAGTTTCTTAAAAGAACATTTATTTACTTTGTGTATGTGAGTGTGGAGAACACAGGAAAACTTGGAGGAGTTGGTCCTCTCTTTAGGTAGAGCCTAGGAATCAAATCAGGTAGTTGGTCTTGCTGTTCTTGCTGACCTTTTCTTTCTTTTCTTTCCTTTTTTTTTTTTTTTTAATGTGAATTGGTGCTTTGCCTACATGTATAACTGTGTAAGGGAGTCAGATCTTGGAATTACAGACAGTTGTTAGCTGCCATGTGGATGCTGGAAATCGAACTCAAGTCCCCTGGAAGAACAGTCAGTGCAGATAGAACATTAATATACATATAATAAATAATCTAAAAAACAAAACAAACAACCATGTGAAGAGCCAGGCAGGTGGATTTTTCTGTCCCTCCTGTCAGCTTCCAAATCATAACATGGAAACTTATTAATTATAAAAGACCAGTCAATAGGTTAGGCTTGTTCCTAACTAGTTTTTTACTTAACTGTTGCACAAATCCTAATTACTCTTAATAAAAACCTGGGGTAAATGTTGAAAGATCAGAGAAGAAGAACTAGCCACTAGAGAAACTTCTCACTACTACTGAGTCCTCAGGCCAAAAAGGAAAGGTCCTGTCTTCATGAATCCCCCGACTGAATGCCTTTGAGTCCTCAGCCAAAATGAAACAGAAGCACAGGGGACTCAACTCTTGTCTCACCCAGTCTTATATTCCTTTCTCTGCCCAGCCATATTACTTTCTTTCTCTACCTTCCTGGTGCTGGGATTAAAGGTGTATACCATCACTGCCTGGCTCTGTTTCTCTTTTAGACTGTATTAATCTCCTATAGTCCAGAGTGGCCTTGAACTCATAGTGATCCAGACCATCTCTGCCTCTCAAGTGTTAGAATTAACACTATGGCTAGCTCTTTGGCTAGCTCTGCCCTCTGATCTTCAGACAAGCTTTATTTCTTAGAGGATACCCAAAATATCACCACACTTAACCTATATTTTAATTCACCTACATTCTACCACGTGGTTTTTACCTCTATCCCATTTTGGGTGTCCCATTCTTCTACATCTGTCTGGCTTCCCCCTTCTTTTTCCCAGCATCCTCTGTGCCTGGAAATCTGGCCTACTTATTGGCTGTTTATCTTTTTAACTAAAGCACTAACATTGACATATCTTCACATAGTGTAAAGGAATATTCCACAATAGGCAGTGAGTGAGTGGTGTCACACACCTTTAATCCCAGCACTCAGGCAGGTGAATCTCTGTGAATTCTGGCCAGCCTGGTCTACAGAATAAGTTCTAGGACAGCTGGAATTACATGAAGGAATACTGTCTTGAAAAACAAAATCATGTGAAGTATATCTATCTCTTCCCTTCTGACCCTCTCATTTTTTCTTATCTTTTTTTTTTTTCAACAAGAAACATAAATTTCAAGGGTGGAGATGTAGCTCTGTGAAAGAGCTCTTGTCTTGGATGAGTTCAATCTCCAGCACTGAAGAGAAAAAAATACAGAAGGAGAATGAAAAGACACTTTCAAACCATTCTTAATTTCTTTTTCTCTATTACTCCCTACCACCAGCTAGTTAGCCACCTATGAACTATTCCCTTTATTGTATTTAGAATCCCTGTCTAAAGCAAGAGCCAACATTTTAGTTTAGTTGTTGGAGTAAATATCTATTGTTTCAGTGCTGAGTCCTTGCTGAGCTCCAGGTACTTAACCTGATTTAGGTAGTGAGTAGAGTTACAAATGAATGAAGAAAAGACAGAGTTGGAGTCAGAAGGACTAGGCTTTCCAATAAAGAAACCAACAACCCCTCCCCAAGCTCAGAGAGTTTATTATTTAGAGTTGAACAGAGGCTGTGATATTGCCTACAGCTGAACAAGGAGAAGGGGTTAGCATACCATAAACAACAAGACTGGGTTTATAGTACACAGCTGGATTATGGAGACAGGTTTAGATAATCTCTGTAGGGGAGCAGTCTCCAAGTCCTGAACATGGGAGGGAGGAGGCAGAAAGCTTTGGTGGACACTCTCTGTACACACTATCATCATCAACAAGTCGACTATTTCCCGATGAGTCTGAGGCTACAGCCCTTGACATGGGCAGGATTCCACATATTTGGAGCTCTGTCTGCTCCCCACAGCCAGGCAATCCCCTTCTTGTAAATACAATCACTGCTGCAGTTTTGTACATATGGTCCTTGCTGTCGATTTTACGTCACCTGACCTTCCCTGCCTGCCTGTGTTCGATCATCCTAATCTTGCTCACACTGGACCAATGAATCCCTTTTTACCTTTTTATGTCTAGAAAGACAATGCAGCTAATCTCTTCAGAAATATCTTTTTGGGAAATTCCTTTTTGGGAAAAGAGATAACATCTCATTTGCTTGAGACTCAATGCTCTTTATCATCAAACTGATTGTCAGTGTTATCTATAAAAGCAAGTTACAGGATAAATTTTTTTTTTAAACTTTATTTATTTATTTGCCTTGGTAAACACCTGGAACTGGAACTACAGACAGTTGTTAGCTGCCATGTGGGTGCTGGGAATCGAACCCGGGTCCTCTGGAAGAGCAGACGGTGCTCTTAACCGCTGAGCCATCTCTCCAGCCCCCTACAGGATAAATTTGATCCTAGTGTATTACTGACACTCCACATGGTGAAGTCAACATGGCTCCACACCTCGTATTAAGGCATGCCCCTAGGCATGGCTGCATAAACCCATGCACACCCCTTCTCTTTAAAAGAGATGCCATGTTGCAGTCTGTCTCTCCTCCACTCCTGCTTCTCTGCTCCTGTACCCACCTGGGAACTTTCTTTTTTTTTTTTAAACTTTATTTATTTATTTGCCTTGGTGTTTGCCTGGAACTGAAACTACAGACAGTTGTTAGCTGCCACGTGGGTGCTGGGAATTGAACCCGGGTCCTCTGGAAGAGCAGGCGGTGCTCTTAACCACTGAGCCATCTCTCCAGCCCCGGGAACTTTCTTAAATAAACTCTCGTATGGCCTTGGTAGTGTGAGTGTGTGTGTGTGTGTGTGTGTGTGTGTGTGTGTGTGTGTGTGTGTGTGTGTCTTCTCATGGGCAAAACCAACATGTAGAAGAGCAATTTACCAAAACAAGGCCCAATGGCTAAGGTCTATATTTTAACATTTGATGTTCAGAGTGTTTCTTCAATCTGCTTACAAATTGCTTCTTCTCTATCCATATTCCTTAATACTTCCACACAGTTTTAACTAATACTTACAGTTCACTTCAAAACACATTTCCTAAGCCTGTTTGTTTTTTGCTGTTGTTGATACTGTTGCCTTCATCGTTTTCTATATTGAATAGGTCAAGGTTAATGGCACCTCCTTGAGTTTATTCTGGACTCACAGCTATAATTAATCTGGTTTTCCTTTGAGCCCTCATGAAACAGGTGATACCTATTTCTGATCACTTGCACATGTTTGGTTTCTTATACTAGGCTCTGGAATCTTTGAATACAAGTAATTGATCTCTGTCATTTTTGTGCTTCCCTGGGAAACAACATGAACAACACTCAAGAACTGAAATGCAGAATTCATGATTGGACACTAAGGGAAGATTTCTATTATAGGAGGAGGCCTAGCTAGTTTCTGGGTCCAGAGAGGTATTGTGGAACAACTCCTTTCTAATTCATGGGGGTTGGCTCTAGGAACTCCTCAGTCCCAGGGTTCTTTCTTGTCCTTTGGTGAATGACAAAGTGGAATTTTTTTTATATAACTTATTTATTTTTATTTTATTTTTTAAACTTTATTTATCTATTTTTATTTACTTGCCTTGGTGTTTGCCTGGAACTGAGAACTGGAGCTACAGACAGTTGTAAGCTGCCATATGGGTGCTGGGAACTGAACCCCGGTTGGAAGAACAATCAGTGCTCTAAACCACTGAGCCATCTCTCCAGCTCCTTTATATTTTATAAGCATTGGTGTTTTGCTTGCATGTTATATCTGAGTGAGGGTGTCAAATCTCCTGAAATTGGAGTTACAGACATCTTTGAGTCACCATGTGAATCCTGGGAATTGAATCTAGGTCCTCCTGAAGAATAGTCAGTGCTCTTAACTCAGCCATCTTCTCCAGTCTCTATTGTAGCTAATTTAAATGGCAGGAATTTTAATCCCAGCATTTGGAAAGCAGAGGCAATTTGAACGTGATGAGTTTGAAATTAGCCTGGTCTACAACTAGCTTGGTCTACAAAGTGAATTCCAAGATAGCCAGCATTGTTGCACAGAGAAACTGTCAAAAAAAAAAAAAAAAAAGAAGGAGAAGAAAAAGGAAAGAAACTAACTACAAATGGGTTGGAATGAAATGGCTATGGGGAAACAACTCAGAAAGTTTTTGTCTTTTAGGAAATTCACAAATTAGATTTATTTTACTAATTTTTGGTTACAAGTGCAATGGAATTTTTGGAAGAAAAATTGTAAAAAACATACTCAGATTAGCATATTAAACAAGTCTTTTGACACACATTCTTTAAAAAACCAGTGCTGGGGGCAGGAGATATAATTCAGTGATGTAGCCTTGCTTGCCATTGTTAGGTCCTGGGTTCAATTCTTAGCATAACGAACAAACAAATGCCAGACCCTCAGTGTTTCTAAATCTCAAATTCTGATTATACACCTTAGACATCAGGCCTTGGCTTGGCAGACTGTGATGGTGCATGCTTCAAATCTCAGCACTTGGGAGCTGAGACAGGAGGATTTAGAGTTCAAGGTGATTCTGGGCTATGTAGAAAGAGCCTGTCTCACAACCAAAACAAAAGGCGAATGAAGATCCCAATTGTAAGGTTATTATAGTTTTGAAAATGAGGAATAATGGTGGATTTGATTGAGTAGGTGGCAGTAGAGTTTACAAAAGTAGGCTGATGAACTGACAGGTTTCTTTATAGATAGAGCCAACAGGGTTTGGTAGTTGATCGAATGTAAGAAATAGGTAGTCTGCACTATCAATAATGATTCCTGGGTTGTTGATTTTTGTTGTTGTTTTTAGATAGGGTAATATTGTAGGATAATCTTTTGGTACACTGTGAAGATGTGTCTCTGTCAAGACATCTTCTGATTGGTTAAGTAAGGAGCTGAACAGTACCCAATAACTAGGGAGGATAAGAGAGACTTCTAGGCAGAGATAGGAGCTTTGGGTAGAAGAGAGGTGGAATTTGCCAACTGGCAAGCCTTAAACTTGCTTTGTAGCTCATGCTGGCCTCAGTCAGACTCACAGAGCTCTGCCTGCCTCTGCCTCCCAAGTGCTGAGATTAAAGCTCTGGGCCACCACTGCCACCACTGATTCGTAGGTTTTTTTTTTACTGAGGCAATTGGATAAAGTGCCACTCAATATCTGCTAGCTAAATTAGAAAGTATATCAGGAAGGAAGGGACAGGTTTGTTCCAGATTTGATACAGAAACAAGATAATATTTGGATATCCTTTTTTGACAGAATGCAAAGAAAGTACTAAAGATAGTTGAGGTTTATCAAGAATGTAAAGACATGGCAGCCAATATAAAGAGGCTTGCACTAGTAAAATAAGACAATAAATACAAAGATAATGACTATAACACATTGAAATTATAAAACTATACCTATACTTACACAAAACAAACCTTACATGTCTCTTATGGAGAAAGTAGAACATTCATTGTTGTGAAAGTTGGTAAACAAATAAAAAATTAGGCATATATCTTGGCTTTTCCATAAAATCAAACATTAGATTTAGACTCCATAATGAAATAGTGTAGTCATGTAATGATTATCACTGTCTACTAAAACTATTAGATTAATGGTTGATGGGAAAATATAAAACTATTAGATTAATGGTTGATGGGAAAGTATACAATAAATGGATCAAGCTAACAGCATAGGAATCTGTTTATTCTTATCATCATTAAAAGTGGAATCTCCTTACCATGTGCTTCTTGATATAGTGCAATATTCCATACAGCACTATGTATGGAATATTCCTATAAAGGAAAACACATCTAGTCTGGTATTATGATACATACCTATAATCCCAATATTAGGGATGCATTAGTCTTGTGATGGCCATTTTTCATCATCAACTTGATTACATCTGGAATTAACTAAAATCCTATAATGGAGGGGAACACCTGTGAATAATTTTTTCTTAATTTGATTCAGGAAAACATACCTTTAATCAGATCTTTTGAGGTGGGAAAACCCACCTCTAATGTGGCCCATGATTTCTGATGGAGGCCTACGTAGAGATATGGAAAAAGGAGGATTTTGTTCTTCCCATGTTTGCTTTCACTTCGATAGCAGTTCATCCCTTCCCTGGCATTTGAGACTATTTCTTTGGCATTCTAGTGTATATTGAAAACAAGCTGAGACATTCAGCCGCATGGACTGAACAGCTACTGGGTTCTTGGACTTTCTGTTCACAGTCAGCTATTGTTGGATTAGCTGGACCACAGTGTGTAAGTCATTCTAATAAATCTCTATATATAGAAACCTGACTGATACAGGTCTCATCATTCTTCATATTTTTCCCTAGTTTTGCTGCAATCTGGCAATATTATCTAAATGTTTGATAAGATTTAGATTTTTTTTCTGGGTCTCAATCTCCCTAAAGTAGTATTAAGCTGGCTTGAAAATTATGATCCTCATACTCACTCTCTCAAGTTTTAAGATGCCTGATCTCAATGTATACATGTTTGGTAGCACAAACATCTGATCCATAAGGAAACAAATGTTATAATAGACTAATTGAATTGTAGTTAGACTTAGATTTCAGGGCTGCAGATTCTTTTCTTCCCTGAATCCAGTCTTCTTTGACATGTAATTTTAGTCCCTTCCCACACAGACTTGCTTTTGGATTCATGACTTGCTTTGGCAATGACACAGTTGCCAATGTGGAACCAACAGAAACTTGAAGAGCACTTTTATCTTAATTCTTGGGATTCCTACCACTGTTGCCATGTGAAGAAGTTCATGAATGCCTAATGGGTGATGCAACAACTATGTCCTTTTGCTTTCATTGCTATAGCCAACTGCCAGATTTGTGAGAGAGGCCTAATGATCTAGTCACCAAACCAGATGGAAGCACTCTCAGGTGCCTTCAGACATATGCCCAAACCTAGCAATGACCAGTTGGACTGCTTTAGACCATAAGACTCATACAGTTGGCCCACATAATTGCCAACTAAACAAGTGCAGTAAGAATTTCTGGCCTGGACTAGCCCCAGGACTAGCCCCAAGACCTGAACCAACTGTCCCAAATAGACTGCCCACAGCTGCTTGGTTCCAAATAATCACACAAAGTCTTATATTAATTACATGCTGCTTGGCCTATGGCTCAGGCACATTGCTAGCTAGTTCTTATATCTTAACCCATTTCTATTACTCTGATTTGCCATGTGAACCATGGCTTACCAGTGTTTCTTTTACATGTTGATTCTTTTTTTAATATTTATTTTAATGTGAATTGATGTTTTGCCTGCATGTATAAGGGTGTCAGACTTTGGAACTACAGACAGTTGTTAGCTGCCATGTGGATGCTGGGAATCAAACCCAGGTCCTCTGGAAGAACAGTCAGTGCTCTTAACCACTGAGCCATCTCTGCAGCTCCCTACATGTTGATTCTTAGGCAGCTGGATCGCATCTTTCCTGACTCTGCCCTCCTTCCCCTGTATCTATGCTCAAATTTTCTACCTGCTTCTAAGATGCCTGGCCATAGGATAAAACAGTCCCTTTATTAACCAATAATACTGACAGCATATAGAAGGACATCCTACATCAAGCAAGTATTTATTGGAGTTGAGTAGATAGTTCAGTGGGTAAGAGTACTTTCTGTGAAAATAGGAGGACTTCAGTTGAATATCTAGCACCCATGTAAAAATCCAAGAGTGACTGCATGTGCCTTTAAAGCCAGTATTTGGGGCACAAAGATAGGCTGATATCAGGAATTTGCTGGCCAGTTAGGTAGCCTATCATAAACAGCAAGCTTCTGATTTAGTGGGAGACCCTATGTCCCAGTAATATGAAGGAAAATGGTAGAGAAAGATGTCTGATGCCCTCCTTAGGCCTCTGCATGCAAATGTGCACCTGTACACTCATATGCAAGTACCATACACACACTAAAAAAAGAGAAACATACTTACGTTTTAAGAAAATTATTTTAAACTGTGTGTGTGATTGTGTGCGGCTGTGTGTACAGGAAGACCTGGCTGATCAGGTGTGCCTGGGAGTGCTGAGATTAAAGGCATGTGACACTATGCTTAGTTACATTTAAATATTTTTTATATATGTGTATGCATCTATGAGTGTGTACACACATGCATGTGGGTACAAAGGAGGCCAGAACAGTGTAGGTGGACCTTTTTGTCACACTTTCTTTGGACTACCCACCCCCAAACAATGACATGAAGACTTATTATGAAAGCTTGGCCTTAGCTTAGGCTTGCCCCACTAGCTCTTATAACTTAAGTTAACCCATTTCTATTAGTCTACCTTTTGCCACATGACTCTCTTTACCCCTCCTCCATTCTGTATGCCCGATTCACTGCATGTCTCCATGGCTAATGCTGCATCCCCTGAGTTCTTTCTCTGCTCAGAAGTCCTGTCTAACTTTGCCTACCTACCTAGCTATTGGATGTTAAGCTTTTTATTAAACCAATCACAATGACACATCTTTACACAGTGTACAAATACCCACAACAGAACAGGGCACTGGATATCTGGAGCGAGTGTTAAAGGAGGCTGTCAGCCTCCTGACACAAGTGCTGGGAATCAAACCCAGGTCCTTTACAAGCACACCAAATGTTCTTAACTATGCCACAATCTCTTTAGCTCTGTCCCAGTTTATTTTCTACTAATGCAATACAACAGAGCCAAAAACACCCTGGAGAGAAAGGGGCAGGGAATTTATTTGGATTATAAGCTTTAGTCACAGTCCATCATGAAAGGGAGTCAGGGCAGGGACTCAAGGCAGGAGTAGAAACAGAGACCACAGAGGAAGCTGCTTACTGGATTGCTATTCATGACTTGCTTACCCTGGTTTCTTAAATCCAAGACTACCTTCCAAGGGGTGGCACTGGGATGTTCTAGACTGGATCATATCAATTGTGAATCAAGGAAATGCTCACAGAATGGTTTGCATGCCAGTCTTATAGAGGCAATTCTTCAGTTAAGGGTTTCTCTTTCCAGATGACTCCAGCCGGAGTCAAATTTTGTTTGACAAAAAAATAAAAACAAAAACAAACAAATAACCCCCACAAACTAATTAGCATAATCTCCTAAAATAATACTTGCTTACCTCATACTTTTTAATGGGTTACAGGTCTAGTCCTGGGTTTGCTGGCTTCTGTCTCAGAATCTTGCCAGGCTCCCATTGAAGTAATCACTAGGCTTTGTTCAAAATTGGGATACTTTTTCCCAGGTAAAGGACTGAGTAAGGACTGCTTTTTTTTTTTTCCTTAGCTATTGGGCTAGGGGTTGTTCTAATCTCTTGCAGGTTTCCATGCTATTTCCTACTACATGGACCTCTCTCTCCATAACCAATATATATATATATAAAATGAGCTTTGTAGCCAAGCATGCTGGCATAGGCCTGTAATGGAAGCACTTGGGAAGGAGAGAAAGGAGGATGGGTTACATTTTCATCTGTAAGGCCACTGTGAGTTTGAAAGTGAGACTTACCAAGATACCATCTTATATGATGTGACATAATTATGGAAGTGATGATATTATATTTAATTAGTTAGAAACAAGTCAAAGGGCAAAAGATTACACAAGGGTGTAAATCCTAGGGAAGGGATGACTATGAGAACCACTTTAGTGTCCGTCTGCCATCTCCAGCTTTCCCATTCCTGAGTGGGAAGATGATCAAGTAGGATGAAATTCTGGCCTCAAAGCTGAGTCAGTGTATTATCTTTGCAGAGATGAGATGAACTGTCCTAAGCCTAGAGGAATTTACTTAGAAAGGACCACAGAATCTAGCAGAGGTTGGAAAAACAGCCTTTTGAAACATCAGCAACAAATTCAGGACATTGGTTTGTTTGTTTTTTTTTTTCCCTACCAACAGACATTGGGTTACACTGCTTTGCAGGGTGTATAGTAATTCATTTTTGTTGCATTTTTTGGAGATGTTTAGTATTTCTCTTGAATTCTCTAGACACACTTTTTATGTAGTTCTAGGATCAACCTCAGGGCTTTGTGTATGCTGACCAAACATGCTACTGAGCTACATTCCTAGCCCCCAAACAAAAACATTTTTTTTTTTTAAATCCTAAGGATTAAACTTGAGATCTTGTGTATGATAGCCAAGCACTCTAGCATTGAGTTGTATCTCCAAACCCCAGGCAAAGGAATTTTAATCTTCTCTTGTAGGGCCATTAAAGATTTCTGTTGTTTGTAAGCAAGAATGTGCAGGCCCCATCATGTAGCTGGGATAACTATAAATAATGGTCATGGCATGGGCTAAGAGAAGAGGTAGGCAGAGACTGGATTTTGGAAGATGACCTTTGCCTTCTTAGAAAGTGCACACTTTATCTCAAGATTTATTTTACTACTCTATGCAAGAAAGTTATCACAAAAGATTCTTATAAAGGACTTTGGGAAGATGGTCCTAAGAGAATAAGACTTGATGCAGGGGAACTAACTGGGAGACTTTCCCAGTCAAATAGGTGAGGAAAAGTAAAACTGGATATGAATTAGTGCGAATGGGATGGAAAGAGAAGGCCAACTGGAGAGACAGTGAGGTAACAGAGCAAGAGGCCTTCATTCTTTCATTATTAGATATGAGAGAATGAGGAGGAAGGAGCCAGGGATGGCTTTCTGTTTCTACTTGAAGTAACTGGATGGATGGGACAGGGAAAGCAGAAGCAAGCTGCATAGGTCGTCCAACACGTGGTTTATGTTTGTGGGTTCTGGTTTCTCACAGACCTAGGTTTGGGTCCTCTTTGCACTATAACAGCCTGTTCTCTCAACTGTGAAATGGAAATATTCGTCTGTATATGAATTGAACGCAGTGTCTGGAATCCACTAGCTCCAATGTGCTATCCATTATTACTACTAAGAAAGGATTCAAGGATGCCGATGACAAATGGGTGAAACAGACAGGAAAGGCTTCTGGGAATGAACTCTGGTTAGGTCAAAAAGGAAAAACAGTGTTGTGGCAGACCAGCTGAAGGCAGGAGGCCAGGCACGGCTGAGCTGTCTGCCACGTGTTGCTAAGCAGATGAGTCACTGGAAGGGGTAGGTCAGGCTGCCCAGGCCGCAGAGGGCTGGACTGTGGCAACAAGATGACTTCATTGTCAGTGGGAAGCCCATATCTTCCGGAAGCCTTTTTAGTCGCTGCACCACGAAAGAATACATCACTTCTTTTAAAGGACTCTATACACTGTCTGGAAAGGTTAAGGATAGTGTAAACAGGACAGAGGGAAGAGCATTGGAGTTCTCTCTACTGTGACTACTGATATGGCGGTGACCAGGGTCATTTCTCCACCCTCCAGTTCTCCTTATCTGTATCATGACAATGAGCTAACTTGTCTCTGAGGAGTGAGGCGCGAAGTAGGTGAGCTTCTGCCGGTAAACAGTGTGTTGGTCTCACCCCTCCCGTTGAAGTCATATTCGGATCCCCAGCATGGATTGTGCTCGGTAGGGCAGGCACTTAACCAAAAGGATGAATGGAAGAATCAATGGGGGACCAGCAGCTGCTGCAGGCACACCGGGAGCCCCGCCCCCTTCCGCCTCAGACCGCGCCGCGCGGTTGCGGGCGGGTCTTCGTGACCGTTCGCCAGCGCGTGCGCGGCAGCTGCCGCGCGCTGGTGGGCGGCAGGCCGGCCGGCCGTGAGCGCGCGTGCGCGCGTGCGCGCGAGGGGCGGGCCGGGCGGCGGGCGGGCTGGCGGGCTGCGGAGCCCGCGGCGGCGGCGGGTGGCCGGCCGAGTGTGTGCCGGGCGTGGAGGGCGCGGCGGTGGCTATGCTGCCTCCGTGAGTGTCGCCGGGAAGGTCTCGGCGCCTGAGCCCACAGGAAGCGCGGAGACGCCGCGGGCCGAGTGCGGGTGGCTTCGAGTGCCCGCCGGGCCATGGTGGCTGTGGACCAGGCTTTCCGCGGCAGCGCTGCGGCCCGGGACCGAGCCAGGCCGGCGCAGTCGCGGTGCTGACGCCCGCGGGGCCCAGACGCGGAGATGAAGCGGAGTCGCTGCCGCGAGCGGCCGCAGCCGCCGCCCGCCCGCCGGGAAGACGCGGCTCCGCGGGCGGTCGAGCTGCCCCAGCCGCAGCCCTTGCCCCCGCGCCGGCGAGCGCCACCTGGGAGGCAGCGACTGGAGGAGCGGAGCGGGCCCGCGGGGCCCGATGGCAGGGAGCAGGTAAGGCGGGCTGGGGTCGGCGGCCGAGGGTGGGCGCTGTGGGGGAGGGGGCCTTGCCGGAGGACCGGGCTGCGGCGGTGAGGGGTGGGGACTGAGTCGGTTGGGAGGAGTGGGAGGAAAGGGGAGTGGAGAAATGATGGTGGGGGCCTGGGGTTGCAGTGGACTTGCGGAAGGGCGGGATGGAGGAATGAATAAAATGGGTCTTGGGGGCATTGTGGTCCTGGGTTTTGGATGGAGAGAAGGGTGCTAGAATGTAGACAGGGTGAATGAGCAGCAAAGAGAACGCTTATTAAATTGAGTTATATAGAGATGTGCCTAGTTTGAGGAATGCCAGTTTGATAGTGTTGACTGTTTTAGAGTTTATCCCCACACTCTTAACATTCTGATCTGGTGGTCATTATACTTTTATAGGCAAGTATGCAGAATCGTTAACATTCTCCTCAGTCCACCTCTGTAACGACAAACCATTAAAAAAAAAAAAAAAAAAAAAACAACCTGCATGTGTGCATTCCCAAAGCCGGTGCTGTGGACAGAGAACCCATAGATGAAGGCTGTGCCTTCTAGTTTACTCTTAATGGGAAAAGAGATAGAAATGTAGAAGTACTTGTGAGATTTTCGGATGGACTGGATGATGTATGTGTTGATATTCTTTATTAGACAATAGTGGGTGTATTTATGAGTATGGAATAAAGACAAAGTTCATCAGAAAGGATAAACTGCCACTCACATCGGTAGTTCAGTGAAAGGAGATTGGCAAGAAGGGACATTGGAAGCTCATTGAACTTGTTAGATTTTTGTAGAAAAAAATGTTATGTAGTAATGAATTCAAGGGACAGCATTGCTTCTGTACATACAGTTCTGCTTCAGACCCCATTTGAGATCCTATCTTTGAGTCTTTGGAGCTCCGGGTCTCCTGTCTCTTGCACTCATATAAAATAAGCTTTTTTGGCATCATTATATCCTTTGAGTGATACTATGTTATCTTATGATTTTTTTTTAAACTTTATTTATTTATTTATTTGCCTTGATGTTTGCCTGGAACTGGAACTACAGACAGTTGTTAGCTGCCATGTGGGTGCTGGGAATTGAACCCAAGTCCTCCGGAAGAGCAGACGGTGCTCTTAACCGCTGAGCCATCTATCCAGCCCCTATCTTACGGTTTTTAAGCCCCGTCCCCATGTCTCCATCCCCGCCTTTGTTTCTCCACTTTTTATTCTCTGAGCCTTGGAGCTTTTCCATGACTGCTGACTTCTAGCAACTGTTCAAAACTTTGGAAATGTGTTTTCTCTTTTGACTTAGTTTACCTGATGCAGTTGACCTTATTGTATGCTGCAGTGACATGCTCAAGATTACTTGATCTTCTTTTTTTCTTTTTAAATGATTTTTTTTTAGTAATTTATTTTTAGTTTTTATGTGCATTGACATTTTGTGAAGACTTATCTTTATTACAGATTGTCACTACCTGGATGTGATTGAAGCTATAGACTTTTTTGAGTTGCCATGTGGATTCTGGGAATTAAACTCAGGTCCTCTGAGAGAGCAGCCAGAAGTTGTGCCTCAATCTCCTCCTTTAAAAATTAATTTTGTTAGGTGGGTAGTGCTGGCAAATGCTTTTAATATCCCAGTACTTGGGAGGCAGAGACAGTCAGATCTCTTGAGTTTGAGGCCAGCCTGGTCTACAGAGAGTGTTCCAGGACAGCCAGGGATACACAGACGAATCCTGTCTTGAGAAAAAAAAAATTATTGATTTTATGTGCACGAGTACTTAATCTGCATGTATGCTTCTATGCCCGAAGAGGGCATCATATCTCACCATAGATGGCTGTGAGCTGGCATGTGGTTGCTGGGAGTTTAACTTAGGACCTCAGAAAGAGTAGTCAATGCTCTTAATCACTGATTCATCTTGCCAGCCCCCTCTTGTTTTTATTTATTTATATTTGTATGTATATTAGTGTCTTCTTGCATGTGTATTATTACATCACATATTTTGGAAACTAGAAGAGGATGTTATATCTCTTGGAATTACAGTTACAGACAGTTGTGAGCTGCTGGTGGCTGCTGGGAACCGAACTTGGTCCCTTGCAAAGATGGATTGCTGATCCATCTTTCCAGCCTCTCTTCCTTTTAAAGATTATTTCTATATTTACCCATCCTTAGTAATCACAAAGAAAGAAGTGTTTATCCTTAACTCTCAGGCTAAATTCTTGATACATCCGTTTGCTTGTTAAAGATTTTAGAACGAAAATTTTAATTTTCTTGAATTGTATTATTTTCTCTCTCCTAATATGCTTTATCTTGTTGCTTTATAAAAAAACATTCTTGAGTTTATATTCTGTCTCAGTTTCTTCACTTTGTATATACAATCTTGATATTATGGCTTGTCTGTATACTTGTGCTTTCCCCAAACTGCTGTCAAGGTCATGATTTGGCTTGCTTTTTAAATTAAAATTTGACTTAGTTTAGTGTACAAACCTAAGGTTCATTCAGCCTATGGATTTTTATGGACTGTAATACCCATATGCTCACGACTCAGATCAAGGTGGAGAAACATTTCCAGTTTCCAAAATTTCAAGTTCTCCTACTCTTTCTTCTACTTACTACCCTTCTCCAAAGTTAACACAAAAGTCTCATTGTGTTTACAAAGAGGATTCTGTAAATGGCTCAGATAACTTTTTTTATAATTAAGTCCTATAGTTTTCCTTAATCTCCATTTTCTCAAGCTATGTGAACTATTTGCTGCTCAAACTCGTGATCCTCCTGCCTCTGTCTCCTCCTGCAAATCTTACCAGCATGTGCCCCCACAACTGGCTAGCCATGTTTTTAGTCTCCATTTTGTTTTGTTTTTTTTGAGACAGGATATCTCACTATCCAAGAAATCATCAAGTAGGTAGGCAATGCTGGCCAGGGAGCCCTAGAGATCTGCCTGGCCTTTATTATTGTAGATAATAATCAGGGGCAACTGATAAAGAAGGATTGCAATTTTTTTTAAATATTTATTTTTTTATTTTATGTGAATTGGTATTTTGCCTGCATGTATAACTGTGTAAGGGTGTCAGATTTTGGAATTACAGAAAGTTGTTAGCTGCCATGTGGATGTTGGGAATCAAACTCAGGTCTTCTGGAAGAAGAGTCAGTGCTCTTAACCACTGAGCCATCTCTCCAGCTCGAATTACTATTTATTAAGGGATTTAAAGAGAAAAACTCACTGATACAGTAGAGATTAAGCAGTTGTGTAGGTTTTAGTAAGGTTGGACTGGTCCACGTGGCTTCACTTAGTGGGTCAGGTCCTCTAAGAGCATGAGAGAGAAGGGGGACTGGGAACGTGCACTCCATCTTAAGCTACCCTCTGGCCACGCCCCTAATATTGGTGCTCCAAGGTCATAGATGATTCTTAGGTCTATGCTGGCCAAGAGGAGATGCCTCTAGGTCAAAGTGATAGTACCTGCTTTCTATTATAGGCTTTGCCTTTTTTTTTTTTTTTTCTCCTTTTAAAACAAAGCAAGTTCTTCGATGCCCATCATCCTTTTTTGAAGTAAATTGGTGCTGCCAGGAGCAGATGTATCTCGCTGTCTTGAAAAGCCCTATGTTAACAAAACATTTTAAATCTTGTATTCTGTAGGTCTTTGAAGTGCTTGAAGATCACCTATCTAAAATAATCTGTTTAACTTTGAAAATATACCTAGTATGGCTATATATTTTTTTATAGATGACTAATTATTAGTCTGTATTTTTTTATTATCTTAAATAGCTTTCAGTGGCTAAAATTTTGTATTTTTAAATGAACTGCATAGGTACAGTACCTTGAGCAAGAGTAGAAACATATATGCAATATAACAAAAATAACATTAAATTTGTATCAAGATACAAAAATCCATGCCAGTGTAAAATATTTGAGACTAGTAGTTACTTTTTAGGTTTAAAGTAGATTCAGTAATCTACCCTTTTGGGCTGGAGAGATGGCTCAGTGGTTAAGAGCACTGACTGTTCTTCTGGAGGACCTGAGTTCAGTTCCCAGCGTCCACATGGCAGCTAACAACTGTCTGTAGTTACAAGACCTGACACCCTTACACAGTTACACATGCAGGCAAAACACCAATTCACATAAAATAAAAATAGACATTAGGCAATGAAAGCCAAGGCAGCGGATGGGCGAGCAGGGGGTGGGCGGATATCTTGGGATTCGAGAGTGGCCAGGCTGGCCTTGTGGGGGCTGCTGACTCCAGGTATGTTCTCAGAGCAATGGATCACAGAAACTGAGTTACCACCATGATTGGAGGTTTATTCATCTATAATCACAAGGGGGAGGTGCTCATCTCCCAGGTGTACAGAGATGACATCGGGAGAAATGCAGTGGACGCCTTTTGGGTCAATGTGATTCATGCACTGCAGCAGGTGCGCAGCCCAGTCACAAACATCGCTGGCACCAGCTTCTTCCATGTTAAGCGGTCCAACATCTGGCTTGCAGCAGTCACCAAGCAGAATGTCAATGCTGCCATGGTCTTCAAATTCCTCTATAAGATGTGTGATGTCATGGCTGCTTACTTTGGCAAGATCAGTGAGGAAAACATCAAGAACAATTTTGTGCTCATATATGAGCTGCTGGATGAGATTCTGGACTTTAGCTACCCACAGAGATAGGTGCACTGAAAACCTTTATCACCCAGCAGGGTATCAAGAGTCAACATCAGACAAAAGAAGAACAATCTTAGATCACCAGCCAGGTGACTGGGCAGATTGGCTGGCAGTGGAAAGGCATCAAGTATCGCCAAAATGAACTCTTCTTAGATGTTCTGGAGAGTGTAAATCTGCTTATATCACTACAGGGGCAGGTGCTGAGTGCCCATGTGTCAGGCTGGGTGGTGATGAAGTGGCATGTCTGAGTGCAAATTTGGAATGAATGACAAGATTGTCATTGAAAAGCAAGGCAAAAGCACAGCTGATGAAACAGGCAAGAGTGGTAAGCAATCAATTGCCATTGATGACTGCAACTTCCACCAGTGTGCGACTCAGCAAGTTTGACTCTGAATGAAGCATCAGCTTCATCCCACCTGATGGAGAGTTTGAGCTCATGAGATACCGTACTACCAAGGACATCATCCTTCCTTTCCCGGTGATCCCATTGGTGCAGGAAATGGAATGCACCAACCTGGAGGTCAAGGTGGTCATCAAGTCCAACTTCAAGCCCTCACTTCTGGCCTAGAAGATTGAAGTGAGGATCCCAACCCCACTGAAAACAAGCGGGGTGCAGATGATCTGCATGAAGGGGAAGGCCAGCGAGAACGCCATTGAATGAAGGAATCACAGATCAGCGCAGAGATTGAGCTTCTGCCCACCAATGATAAGAAGAAATGGGCTTGACCCCCTATCTCCATGAACTTTGAGGTGCCGTTTGCGCCATCTGGCCTCAAGGTGCGCTACCTGAAGGTGTTTGGACCCAAGCTGAACACCATCATGTTATAAAATGGGTGCGATACATTGGTCGAAGTGGCATTTACGAAACCCGCTGCTGCTAGCTACAGCTAGCCCATATCTCCACCTGCCCTTTTCCAGAGGTCCAAGTACCCCCAGTGAGCACTCGTCAGTGTCTTTCCTCCCTCCTGCATCACTGCCTTTCCTGTTTGCTATCCCCTGATGATAGGTCTGAGCCAGCCACAGTGGGAACGCTCAGACAGTCCCCTGCTTCCTGGGCAGGGTGGGTTTTGAGGCTTTTCTTGCATTCATCCTGGCTTAGTGCCAGGCTCTGAGTTTTGTGACCAAAGCCAGGTGTGCCCCTCCTTTCTACCCTCGTGGCCACATTTCTGTAGTGGGAAGGCTGACGACCTCTCACCTCAGAGCTCCCCCAGAGGCCAGCAACAGACCCCAGCCTTTAGCCCTACGCTTTAGGAATAATATGCTTCGTTTTGTACATGTATGACTTTGTCCAGTTATAAACCCAATAAACTGAGAGTGGAAAAAAAAATAAACATTAAAAAAAATACCCTTTATCCTTTTATTTCTGTATCCTGTTTTTCTTTTCAGAACGAGATTATTGAATCTAATCTTTTTGCTTAGTTTTCTCCCTGACCATGACCAGTAACAACTTGTAACCAATCCCTTAAATGATGATAAACACTCACAATTCACTGAATGACCAAAAACACCTACCCCTACCACCTGAGAATGTTGATGTCTTCTCTAGACTGCTCTCTGCTGTCTTGGGGCAGTGATGTCTTTAGGGTCCCTGAGAACATTGGGATAACAGTCAAGTCCTTCGAGAGCTAGCTATAAAATGGTTTGTTTAGTCTCTGGGAAAGTGTAGAGCTTATCTGAAGTCCTAGCTGGAGTCCTGTGTGAGATTGCACCATCTTAGCCAGCAACTTTGAAGTAAAGTTGTTCTGGATACAGGATTTTGAGAAAACTGCAACAGACACATTCTGAGAAGCTGGATCACTTGGGCTACTTGTCTTCATTTGTGTCTTGTCCTTTTGTTCTGAAAACACACACACTTTTTGTTCTGAAAAAACACAAACTGTTTTTTGAGACAGAGTTTCTCTGTAACAGCTTGGCTGTCCTGGAACTTAACTTTTAGAACAGGCTGGCCTGAAATTTATAAAGATCCACCTGCTTCGGCCTTCAAGTGCTGGGATTAAAAGTGTGAGCCACCACCACCCAGCTATGAAAAAACACAAACTTTTTTTTTTTTTTTAAACTTTATTTATTTATTTGCGTTGGTGTTTGCCTGAAACTGGAACTACAGACAGTTGTTAGCTGCCATGTGGGTGCTGGGAATCGAACCCGGGTCCTCTGGAAGAGCAGACGGTGCTCTTAACCGCTGAGCCATCTCTCCAGCCCGAAAAAACAAAAACTTTTAAAGGTAACACACATTTTTTGCTTTAACACAAGTATGGAATTTTCGATGTACACAAGTCAGCTGTAGATTATTTTGTTTTATGTTTGAGTAGGTCGGCATTTGCCAACTTTTTAAGTACATTTGGACTGTATAACCAAACTGTAATATAAATTTCCATCTTTCCACCCATGTTATGTGAAAGGAATGCATATATTAATAAGTCATTAGCCAACAAGATTTTTCATGTCTCATGCAGTCTTAGAGCTGTTCCCCATGTAGAGGGATCAGCATATATATTACCTGTCTTATTGTTTTTCTTATTTATTTTTTTTTATTTTCTTTGTCTGTAGTCAAGATTCAAACCTGGTCCACGATAAAGTAGGCATTTCTATGTAGTCTCTGGCCACCATGTAGTGTGCTGCCTGTCGCTCATAAAACATGCTGCTCATAAAACTCAATCAAGTGCTCATCAGCAGGACCCCTTAAAAGAGCTCTGCCTCTGTATGCTGTGAGCACAGAGCATACTGGGAACACCCCTCCCTCCAGCCTTTTTAGGCCCTAGGTTGGACATTGTGCTCCATTTGTAACAGTGCTTTCTTATTCACTACCAGCCTGCAAATAATGACACATAGTCTAATTTTTAATTATGAAAGCTTGGCCATTAGTTCAATATTGTCCCACTTGCTCTTATAACTTAACCTGCTTTTATTAGTCTGTTTATTTTCATATGGCTCAGTTACCTCTACTCTGTACTGTATGTCCCACCTCTTCAGTTTCTCTGTGTAGCCTTAACTGTCCTGGAACTCACTATGTAGACCAGGCTGGTCTCAAACGCAGGCATTAGCCTGCTTCTGCCACTTAAGTGCAGGGATTAAACACGTGTACCACCATGTTTATACAGCTGATTTTTGATGAAGATGTTAAGTACATACATTGAAGAAAGAATAATCTCTTTAATCAGTTTGCTGTGATGGCTGGATATACACATACAAAAGAAAACTAGACCCTTTTTCTACCCCTTAACTCCAAACATAAAAACTAGCTCAGAATTTATTGAAGAGTTAAGTGCAAAACCTGAAACTGCTAGAAAAATGTGCATGGGACATACTTCATAACACTGCACCAGGCAAGGATTTTTGGATAAGATTTAAAGCTCTGGCAACAAAAGCAAAGTAGATAAATGGCTTACATCAAATTGAAAGCTCCTCAAAGTGATTGGAAACAAAGAGACAGCTTGTGTAATGGGAAAAGATTTTTGCTAATTATCTGGTTTAGGGGTTAATATACAGAATATATAAGGAACTCAATTGTAAGACCCTTTTAATTGACTAATAATGGATAAAAGACCTGACTAGACATTTCTCAAAAGGTAACATGTAAAAGGCCAGTAATTACATGAAAAAGTATTTAACATCATATTATCAAGCAAATGCATATCAAAGTCACAGAGTACTTTTAGTTACAATGGCTGTGATAAAAGAACACAGATACTGTGGACCAAGTGAAGAAAGTAAAACACTGTTTATAGGAATTTTTTAAAAATATTTTTTATTATATTACGTACATTAGTGTTTTGCTTGCATGTCTGTGAGGGTGCCAGATTTTGAAGTTAGAGACAGTTCTTAGCTGCCATGTGGGTGCGGGGAATTGAACCCAGGTCCTCTAGCAGACTCTAGAAGAGCAGTCAGGGCCACTGAGCCATCTCTCCAGCCTCAAGAATCTTAATAGTACAACCACTATAGCTAATAGTATGGAGATTATGCAAAAGGATAAATTTGTTGAGAATATTGCGCAGTGGTGTTATAAATGCTTAGCATAATTTAGACTTAGGGTTGAAATCTTAGTACCAGAGATAAAAAACTAAACACTAAAATAAGACCCTCTATAAGCCCAGCAATTCTATTATTAGATTACACCTAAAGGACATTAAGTCAGTGTATAAGAAAGCAGCAACTTGGGGCTGGAGAGATGGCTCAGTGGTTAAGAGCACCGTCTGCTCTTCCAGAGGACCCGGGTTTGATTCCCAGCACCCACATGGCAGCTAACAACTGTCTGTAGTTCCAGTTCCAGGCAAACACCAAGGCAAATAAATAAATAAATAAAGTTTATTAAAAAAAAAAAAAAAAAGAAAGCAGCAACTCCATGTTAATGGTAGCTCTACTTAGAATAGCCAGGACAGAGAATCAACTTGTTTATGAGCAGTTAAAATGTGATATATATATATGTATATATATATACACATACATACATACATACAAATTAAGCTATGAAAAGATGGAAGCTTATAATTTACAATGTTTAAACCTAGAAGGTATATGGCACAGAAAATCAGTATTACTTTGTGATCTCTTACATGTTGAATTTGACAAAGCCAGTCTTACAGAAACAAAATAGTGGCTCCTAAATATTGAGGGATAAAGAGAGATTGGTCAGTAGGTACAAATTCTAGTGTTGCATTTAAATTCTAGTTTTCTTCCTGGGTGGTGGTGGTAGTGGTGCATGCTTTTAATTCCAGCACTTGGGAGGTAGAGGTAGTCAGAGTTCAAGGCCAGCTTGGTCTATAGAGCTAGTTTCTTTATGTAGTCCTGGCTTGTCCCCCCAAACTAAACCAAAACAAAAAATTTAGTGTTTTTTGTGTAGTAAGATACAATTAACAGTGTATTGCATACCTAAAAATAGGAAGTTTTGTTTCACCATAATTGTTTGGGGGTGATGGCCATGTTAATTGCCTTAATTTGATCATTGTATACCATTGAAATATATTAAAACTATTGTACCTCATAAATTTACATAATTATGTGTTAATTAAAATTGTTACTAGGTATGATGGCATAAACCTGGTAAATTCTAGGCCAGCCAGAGCTATGTAGTGAGACCTGGCTTTTCAACAGTTTTAGCTAATATGTGAGATACTTTCAGCCCCCCCCCCCCATTTCTCTGTGTAATAGTCCTGGCTGTCCTGGAACTCCCTTGGCAGACTAGGCTGGCCTTGAACTCACAGAGATCTGTCTGCCTTTGCCTCCAGAGTGCTGGGATTAAAGGTGTGGGTCACTGCTACCCTGGAAAATAGGATCTTAAGGGGGCAGCAGCTGGTAGTGGTGGTGGTGCATGTCTTTAATCCCCTTACTTGGGATGTAGAGGCAAGTGGATCTCTGTGAGTTTGAGGCCAGCCTGGTCTACAGAGCAAGTTCTGTGACAGCCAGAGCTGTTAGAGAAATCCTGTCTTTAAAAACAAAAAACAAAACAAAACCCTTTTTTCCTTTTGGATTCATTTATGTGTATATAGGTGTTTTACCTGCATGTATGTCTGTAACATATGTATGTATGCCTGGTTCCCACAGAGGTCAGAAGAGGGCATTAAATCTCCAGAAACTGGAGTTACAGATGTTTGTATGCAATCATGTGGCTCTTGGGAATCAAACCCCAGTCCTCTGCAAGAGCAGCCAGTGCTCTTAATCACTGAACTGAGCTTGATGTTTACTTACCAGCCTGTGTCTTCCTTAAACTTTACCATGTCATCAAATAGCACTACCATACATATTCATTAATTTATTCAGACCAAGTCTTGGAAACTTTCATAGATTTAATTGTGTGTTTATGTGTGAGTACGTACACATGAGTTCAGGTGCTTGTGGAGTTTGATCTTTCAGGCATTGAACCCTTGGGAAGAATGAGAGAAGCAAGAACTCTTAACTGATGAGCCATCTTTACATAAATTTTGTTGCTTTTGTTGATGATGTATTGTCTATGTAGCCCAAGGATTTATTAAATAGCAGAGGATGGCCTTAGACTCATAATCCTTGATCTGTTTTATTTCTTTTCATAGTACTTTTTATTATATATCTGTGTGTCTTAGGGTTTTTTTTTTTTTCCTTTTTTAAAAAAAGATTTATTCATTCATGTGGTTGCTGGGAATTGAACTCAGGACCTCTGGAAGAGTAGTCAAGTGCTGTTAACCACTGAGCCATCTCTCCAGCTCTAGTTAGGGTTTTTATTGCTGTGAAGAGACACCATGACCAAAGTAACATTTAATTGAGGCTGGCTTACAATTTCAGAAATTTAGTCCATTATTGTCATTGAAGGAAGCATGACAGCATGCGGGCAGACATGGTGCTGGAGAGGAGCTGAGAGTTCTATATCCAGTTGGGTAGACAGCAGGGAAGGAGAGTGACATTGGGCCTGGTTTGGGCTTCTGAGACTACAAAGCCTGCCCTCAGTGTCACACTTCTTCCAAGGCCACACCTACTCACCTCTCAATAGTGCCACTTCCTATGAACCTTTAGGATCCTTTTTCATAAACTGTGTGTTTATGTATGTGTATGGGTATGCTTGTACTTCCACATACATGTGGAGGTCACAGGACAAGTGTAAGGAGTTGATTATCTTCTGATGTATGGGTTCTGAAGCTGAAACTCCACTATTCAGCTGTATGACAAGTGCCTTTACCCACTGAGTCAATCTGTTGGCCCTATACTTCTATTCTTAACCTTTCATTCCATACGTCTGATAGGTACAACATTCAGATTAAGGAAACTGTTCTACTTGTTTCCATCATTTACTATAAGATGATAGAGCCAGGTGGTGGTGGTGCAGCATCTTTAACCCCAGCACTAGGGAGGCAGAGGCAGACAGATCTTTGTGAGTTTGAGACCAACCTGGTGTGGATATATATTACATATTTAATAAAACCTGAATATTGGAGAGAGAGCACACAGTCAAATCCTAGGCAGACAGCTCAGGAAATTCTTAAACCTTGAATACAAAGATAGCTGAGTCAGTCACACACACCTTTAATCCCAGCACAGGGAAAGCCAGGGAGTGGTGACCTCCGCCCTTGATCCCCCAACTCTAGAGACAGAACTTCTTCTGTTTCTGTGAGTTCAAGGCTACACACCTTTAATCCTAATCTGGGTGGGATAAGTATATAAGGGCTCATAGAAACCAGGCAGACACAGAAGCTACTGAGAGAGGCCACTGGCAGAATGACCAGGAGAGGCTGAGAAAGTTGCAAGACAGCTGGGTGAGAATTGTTTCTCATTATAGATGTTTGTGAGCCATCCTATAGTTGCTGGGAATTGAACCCAGGATCTCTGAAAGAACAGTCAGTGCTCTTAACCTCTGAGCCACCTCTTCAACCCTCATTTAGTGCTTTTAACTGCTGAACCATCCCTCTTTTTGACTTCATATCTTATGTTGATATTATCATTTTTTTGTTATTTTCCTTCACTTTAGAACATTACTTCTTGATGGTAATAATTTGTGTCTAATTTTCTGACTTCCAGATCTTTATGCTTTTTGAATTCTTTTTTTACAGAAGTTAATAGTCATATTCTCTGCTTGTGAGATGGCTCAGTGGGTATAGATAGATGCTTGTTGTGCAAGCCTGATGACCACAGTTTGATTCCTGGAGCCAGTGTAAAAAATGTATCTGTAATTCTAGCACTTCAGTGGACAAGGTGGGAAGTGAAAATAGGATCAGCCAGAAGCTCATCTGTGTAGCTCGAAGTATGAAGTGCAGCAAAAATAGTAAGAGAGACCCTGCCTTAAAGAAAAGAAAGAAGAGAACCAACTCTTGAAAGGTTACTGTTAGCTCTCCACATGCACTGTGGTAAGAGTGTACCTGCGCTTGAAATGGAGGCTTTAATGTACACATTTTCCCTTTAGGGAAATATACAGATTTCTTTACTAAGAAACTGTCTTAGGCAGGGTGGTAGTGATGCACACCTTTAATTTCAGCACTTGTCGGGCAGAGGTAGGAGAATCTCTTTCGTTTGAGGCCAGCCTGGTCTGCATAGTGAGTTCCAGGACAGCCAGGGCTACACAGAAAAACCCTGTCTTAAAAAAGCCAAAAACAAAAACAGACAAACCTGTGGTAAGAAGTTTCTGGCTAGGCCTTTCTGGCCTAGCCTTGAGGTTTGGACCCACTTGCAGCTTAGCCTCGAATAATCAGTCACACAAAGACTTACATTAATTTCATGCTGATTGACCTATGGCTGAGACATATTGCTAGCTAGCTTTTTCTCTTAACTCAGTCTATTTCCATTAATCTGTTTAGCCATGTGGCTTGGTACCTTTTCTCAGAGCAGCATGATTGTCTTCTTTCCACCACGGCTGGTGTTTCTCTGGCATTTCTCTTCTGTTATTCCTGTTCCTAGAGTTTTTTCTGTCTGGTAGCCCTGCCCACACTTCCTGTCTGTCTTCTGCCAATTAGCAGTTTTTATTAAATAAGTAGGTGGGACAAATATTCACAATGTACCAGAACATAGTTCTACCTACACAACCCTCCCTTCAAATTGTCATAGAATGCAATATTTTTTCTTAGTTTGAGGATGTAATTAAGATAAAAGCTCTAGGGGTTCTGATTTCTAAATTCTGAGGTATTTCAGCTGTGACAACTACAGTATTAACAGTATTTACTGAGGGAGAAATTGAGCTGTTGCAAAGTTCTTTAATACTTAATTGAGTGGAGATTAATTCATTGCACAGTATTTCTGCCTGTGTTTCATCAAAGTAGAGCTACCTTCTATTATTGTTAGGCCTTTTGTTAGGTATTTAGTAATGATTTATGAAGCAGAGCATTTAGATACATTTGGTGATAGTTTTTTAAAGTATTTCAGGGAATGTTAATGTAATTTTGTTCAGGTAAACCTGAAATATTTAGTTTCTGCCTTTGACTAGTAAAAGAAAGGGACATTGTTATTTTAGCTCAGGTTGTGGTCTTTATTTTAGTTAGGGAACACTGGTTGCTGTAACAGATACATTTACAGTGACCTAGACTGATACACACTTTTCCATTCTCTATCCAGGTTCTTGAAAGGTCACTTGAGGAAACTGGATGATGGGCCAGCATAGTCACTTTCAGTTGTATTTTACTCACAGACTCAGTTACAGGCCTTTGTCCTACTGCTAGAGGGCTGAGAACGTCATGTAGATACTCAGAAAGAAGGACAATCAGACTTTTTCAACTTGGATCTCCAACTTCAGTGTAGTTGGTGTAGAGTTTTAGTTTCCATTTATTCCTTCAGAGCCCACAAAAGTTTGAATCAGAACCATTTTGAATATAAGAAAAGGCCTTGCTCCCCAAGCCTGATAGAAATCTAAAAAAACTGCTTTTGGTACAGCAGATCTTTGATTACTCCCACACTCATGAGTCCTTGATTATAATCTTTTGTTAGATTGTGGTATTATCTATGTACCATAATGCAAATGAATTAGCTTATAGAGACTGGGGTGTAGCTCAGTGTGTAGGGTATTTGCTCAGCTCGCATAGCTCTGGGCTTAGTCCCCAGCATAGGGAAAAAACAAAACCAACCAATCAACTAAACAACCAAAAAACTAGATGTGCTGGTATACTGTAATCAAGAGATGGAGATAGGAGGACCAGAGGTTCAAGGTCATCCTTAGCTACAAAGAGTTTGAGGCCAGCCTGGGAATAACCCAGTGCCTGTCTTTTTTTTTTTTTTTTTTTTTTTTTTTAAGATTTATTTATGGGGCTGGAGAGATGGCTCAGCGGTTACGAGCA
Organism: Sigmodon hispidus; assembly: GCA_004025045.1. NCBI lineage: Eukaryota > Metazoa > Chordata > Mammalia > Rodentia > Cricetidae > Sigmodon > Sigmodon hispidus. The sequence goes on from PVIH01003916.1 coordinate 108,635, forward strand.
CCGTCTGCTCTTCCAGAGGACCCGGGTTCGATTCCCAGCACCCACATGGCAGCTAACAACTGTCTGTAGTTCCAGTTCCAGGCAAACACCAAGGCAAATAAATAAATAAAGTTTTTTAAAAAAAAAAAAAAAAAAGATTTATTTATTTATTATGTATACAGTGTTCTGTTTGCATGCCTGCAGGCCAGTAAGAGAGTACCAAATCTCATTACAGATGGTTGTGAGCCACCATGTGGTTGCTGGGAATTGAACTCAAGACCTTCAGAAGAGCAGTCGGTGCTCTTAACCTCTGAGCCATCTTTCCAGCACCAGAGGTGCCTGTCTTAAAAAGAAAAAGAGGGGCTGGAGAGATGGCTCAGAGGTTAAGAGCACTGCTGCTCTTCCAGAGGTCCTGAGTTCAATTCCCAGCAATCACATGGTGGCTCACAGTTATCTATGATGACATCTGATACCCTCTTCTGTATACTGTATACATAATAAGTAAACCTTTAAAAAAAAGAAAAGAGGAAAAGTGTTAACTTATCCTAAAAGTTACATAGTGCCCCTGAAATTGGAATTTTATGTAATTTCTACATTTTTTATATTGATATTATTCCTTGAAGTAGTTGGGTTTTTTTTTTTTTTTTTGATTTTAATTTGCTTTTCAATTTTTGTTTGGTCTTTCAAGACAAGATTTCTCTGTGTGGCCTTGGACATTCTATAGACCAGTCGGGCTCATTTTAGTTATCTGCCTGCCTGTGCCTCATGAGTGCTGGGATTAAAGGTGTGTGCTATCACTGCTGAGTGCTTTTCCACTTTTAAAAACAAAAAATACTTTTAGCTTCTTGGCTGGGTCTGACAGGTGGGTGGAATTTGCTTTTCCAGTCTCTCTCTCTTTGTCTCTAACTTTCTCTCTTTTTCTCAAAACAGTTTTTTTTTTTTTTTTTTTTTTTAATGTATTCCTGGCTGTCTTAGAACTTGCTTTGTAAACCAGGTTATCCTCAAACTCAGAGAGATCTGCCTGCCTCTGCCTCCAGAGTACTAGGATTAAAGGTGTGTACCACCACTGCCTGACTAGGTTTTCTAGTATTGATCTATGTTACTATATTCAGATTCGCTTTTTTAATCTGTAGTAATAGCTTGCTGCTGCTGCTGCTTCTTCTTCTTCTTCTTCTTCTTCTTCTTCTTCTTCTTCTTCTTCTTCTTCTTCTTCTTCTTCTTCTTCTTTTTTAAAGGCAGGGTCTATATAGCCCTGACTGACTTAGGAATCTTTATATAGACCAGGCTTTCCTCCAACACACAAGAGATCTGCCTGTCAAGTGCTGGGATTAAAGGGATGTGCCACCATGTCTGTATATACTTTGAATAATGATAAGTTATTTATTCTCCTTATAGCTGTTTCTTAGGTTATTTTCATGCTTTTTATTATAGTGCAACTGTAAATAATCTTATTCTTATCTGTCTTTGCACATGTTCAATTTTTTCTCTTGTTTTTTGGTGTTATTTCAAATATGTGTGTGTATGTTTATGTGTATTTATTTTGTGACACACACACACACACACACACACACACACACATTATATATGTGTGCCAGGCTGGTATTGAGCTCAACAGAGATCTACCTTTCTCCTTTCTCCTTAAGTACTGGGATCAAATGTGTGAACTAACATGCCTGGCTTCCAATTTGTGTTTTAATCAACTACTATTAGTTTATTACTCTTTATTTATTTTATTTTTTGTAAGTATGTATGTCTGTGTGTGGGGTATGTGCTTATAAATAAAGGCACTCATGTAGTCTAGAGTCATTGGATCCTTTTGGAGCTGGAGTATGGGCAATTGTAGGCCACACAACATGGGTGCTGGGAATGGAACTTGTGTCCTCTGCAAGAGCAATACAAATTCTTAACTACAGCTTAATGTTTAAAAAACATTTTGCTGTTTTTTTTTTCTCTTTTTAAAATTAATGGCTTGAAGTTCTTTATATAATTTAAATACAGTATGGAGAAAAAGCAGGCTTTGGAGAAGAGAAATTTCAATTCTCTATAGCATAATAGGTTTGAATTTGAAATAAGCATGACTGTCTTAGGGCTGGAGAGATGGTGTGGTTAAGAGCACTGGCTGCTCTTTCCCAGGACCTGGGTTCAATTTATAGCATCTACCTGGTAGCTTATAACCATCTGTAACTGATATTCTAGAGTATCCAATGCTTTCCTTTGACCTCCGAGTGTATTAGGTATGTATGTGGTACACGTACATATATGCAGGCAAAACACTGAAACACACAATGAAAACTAATCTTAAAAAAATTAAAGAATTTGAAAAAACAGTGACTGCCAACACCTTTGGCCCTCTGAGCTACTGAGCTGCTACTGAGCAAGAGTCTGAGAGACCCAAGGAGGTTTCAAGGGGAGACACTGGTAGAGGATAAACCTGCAGAGCGAGCTCTCAGTATTCCCAGAACAACAACAGCAAAAAAGGCAGGTCTTATGGGGATATGCTTTCAAAAAGTGGTTACGTGGATTTCGAAAGAAAAGGTGGTGGAGTGAGCAGAGTGCCAATGAGCCCACAGCCAGTGTGCAGTGGCATGTGACATAGAACCATGCTGATGCTGCTTACTGCTCATCCTGAGGTTCCACAGCACTGCCTACAGGCTGCAAATACCATGGTTGCCTGAGGAGTCAAAATTGGACTTGGCATTTTAGATTTTCTTTTTTTTTTGGCGGGGTGGGGTGGGGGGGGCTGGCTAAGGATGGGAAGCTGGACCTGAGAAGCATAGGAATGGAGTGTGATGGGGTGAATTGTATGAAATTCCCAAATAATAAGCTCAACCACATAAGTTTAAGTGCATTAAAAACATTTTTAAAAAATTCACCATTATATAGGAAACAAATCTCATAAGACTTTGTCTGTATTCTTCCCTCCTTTTCTCCCTTCCACTCCCCTTTCTGGTTTTTTGTTGTTGTTGTCTTTTGAGATAGGATTTCTTCTTTATGTAGTCTTGGCATCTACCTCTGCCTCCTGTGGGCTGGGATTAAAATTGTGTGCCACCATTTCCCAGGTATCTCTTTAATTACTTTTCCTCTGTAAGTTTTTCTTGGGTTCTCTTCTTAGAATCAAATCATGTTTTTTATTATAAATATATTTTAACTTTTCATTTTGGAAGCATTTTTGTTATATTGTGTTGTGTTTGTAGTGTGGTGTATGTGCTGGTTAGTGTAGGTGTGTTGTGAGATTAGAGATAGATATCAACCGTCTCCATCAGTATCCACCTTTATTTTTTGAGATAGGCTCTTCTCACTGAACCCTAAACTTGATTTGACAGAGTAGGTGGCCAGTGAACTTCAGGGATTCACTTCCCTCTGTTCATACCCAACTAATGCTGAGTTGCAATTTTGGAGCCTGGCTTTTTATATGAATTCTTGAATTGGAATTCATTTCATCATGCTTGTGCAGCAGATACTTTGCTAGTTAAGCCAGCTCCCCAGGCCATCTTTTAATAAATTTTAAAATCATAGTATACAGAACAAAAGGTAATGTATTTACCTATTTCCCACCCCCCCCACCCCCCGATTTTCTTGGGTTTCTTCTTGTTTCTTTTTTGTTCAGAGAAATTCCCTTAGCCAACATATTAGACTATGTCTGCTGTACACAGACTCTGCCATCTTTTGCCAGGGCATTTTCATGTGTTTTGTTTCTGGGCTGACTTGTTCTCTTCAGCATTTGACCAGTGTCATACCACTTCCTCTGGACTCAGTAGTTTTTAATGCTTTTCCCTTTGTTTATGCTTTTTGAGAATTTTTAGTATTTGTGTATCTTTTATATGTTTCTGTGAGTTTATTTTGTTTGAAGTTCACTTACCTTCTTCAGGCTTTGTAGGCTTATGAGTCTTTATACATTTGGAAAATGTAACTGCGTATTCTAGTAATGTCAGCTTGTCTTTTGCTTTTTTGAGACTGGATAATATGGACTTTAGATTTTTTTTGCTGTAATTTTACAAGGTTCTTGAATCTCTGTTGATAGTTTTCAATCTGACTTCTTTTGATTGATCATACTGAATGTTTTCTGTGTTCAGTTCAGTTTCTTTTTTCAGTTCTAAAAGCTTTTTTTTGTTGTTGTTGTTTGTTTCAAGATAAGGTCTCACTATGTAACTCTGGTTGTCCTGGGAATCACTTATGTTACTGATCTGTGGGTTATGACCCTATGGGAGAAGAAACAACCCTTTCACAGAGGTTACCTAAGATCATCAGAAAGCACAGATACTTACATTACAATTCAGTAACAAAATTTCAGTTAGGAAGTAGCAATGAAAATAATTATATGATTAGGGGTCACCACAACATGAAGAACTTGTATTAAAGGGTAGCAGCAGCATTGGGAAGGTTGAGGACCACTGCACACTGTAAAGGATATTTGGCCTCAAACTCTGAGAGAGCTGCCTGCCTCTCTGCCTCACAAGTGCTAGAATTAAAGTACTGGCAGGTGCCAGTACTCTCTGCTCCTTTTGGCTTTAAAAAATTATTATTTTTTATTTCTTTGCTGAGGGCTTAAAATTTTTACTTGTATTAAGGACATTTGTAGTTACATAGAAGTACTATTTTAGCTTGTATATTTAGAAAGTCTCTTTTTTCAGACAGGGTATAGGCTTGGAACACATTGTATAGACCAGACTAGCCTGAAACTCTCAAAGATCTGTCTGCTTCTGCTTCTCAAGTACTGGGAGTAAAAGTGTCCACCATTTTGCCCTGCCTTAAGACATTTTTTTTTTCTGTTACTTTTGTCTTTTGTGGTCTGTTATTTTTTTTTTTTTTTTTTAAATATTTGTAACTAATGGTCTACTGGGATTAAAGGCCTGTGCCACCACACCTGGCTCTAAAACTTTTATTTCTATATAGCTCTTTTTCTATCAATGTATGTAGTTTCTTTCTTTCTTTTAAATTGACAGATTACATCTTTTTAAGGGTTAGGGTTAGGGTTAGGGTTAGGGTTAGGGTTAGGTTAGGGTTTTATTTATTTATTTGCCTTGGTGTTTGCCTGGAACTGGAACTACAGACAGTTGTTAGCTGCCATGTGGGTGCTGGGAATCGAACCCGGGTCCTCTGGAAGAGCAGATGGTGCTCTTAACCGCTGAGCCATCTCTCCAGCCCCCCAGACAGGTATTCTACCACTGAGTTATCTTTCTAGTTCCTGTCCATGCTGTTTTTGACTCACAGTTATGCATTAAAAAACTTCAAATTTTTCATGTATGATCATGAATAGATATGACAATGTTATAGCAAATTTAGTAAAAACAAAGTAGAAAGTTTTATCTCTGAGATGTGAGAAAGGACCAATAAAAGTAAGATAAAAGCTGCAGCTTGTTATACTGGGTTGAGTCTTGTCTCTATTATAGAGCTACTTAAGGAGAAAAAGATGAATTTATACACAGAAATTTTAAAAAATGATTTATTTTTATTTCATGTGCATTGGTTTGACTGTATGAGAGTGTTAGATCCCCTGAAACTGGAGTTACAGACAGTTGTGAGCTACCATGTAGGTACTGGAATTTGAACTTGGGTCCTTTGGAATAGTAGCCAGTGCTCTTAGCTACTGAGCTATCTATCTCTTCAGCCCTCACATAGAAATTTTAATAGGCTTTTTTTCCTCAGATTTGAGCAGTTTTTGATATTTAGTTTTGTTCTATATGGAGATAAAGAATGAAAAGTAAAGTTAGACAAGGGTAGGTTGGAGTAGGAGGCTAAGAAAAGTTAGATACTGAGCATTAATCTTTAGTTATGGCATAGCTTTCAAAGTTTTCTTACTTTCTTTTTGTTTTTTTTTAGACTGTGTTTCTCTTTGTAGCCCTGGCTGTCCTGGACACTCTGTAGACCAGGCTGGTCTCAACCTCAGAGATCTCCTACTTTCACCTTTTTCAGCAAATCCTATCAGTGTGTGACACTACAACTGGTTTCCTAGGTTTAACATCTCTTAACCTACATGCAATTTAAAAAATCAAAAAAAAAAAAAAACCCCAAAAACCAAATAAGTAAACAAACTAACAAAAACTATTGGGGTTCCAGAGATGAAAATGAGACTGGAGAGATGGCTCAAGAGAGCACTGACTGTTCTTCCAGAGGACCTGGGTTCAATTCCTAGCACCTACATGGGAGCTCACAGCTGTCTGTAACTCCAATTCCAGGAGATCTAGGACTCTTACAGTACTTTCATGCAGGCAGTACATCAATGCACATAAAATAGAACTAAATAAACTGTAAAAAAACGTAAACAAAAAACCTTTTGTTAATATTTTTGTAAATTACCAGTTTCATGAGTTTTTAGATGCTTTTGAATTAAAGTAGATTGCCTATGCATGAGATAGCAAAATAGTAGCAGGCATAAAATCCCCACAGAACTCCATTTAGGACTATTAGTGTTTCCTACTGAGAAAATCTACAGCCAGATTATTCTATTTTTTTACATATTTGCCACTCAAATCAATACGGTTATCATATATAAAATCAGCTGGAGTGCCAACTGCAGATTTTTTATTTTCAATAATTTTCTCTTCCTCTGTTTTATACTTAAGATTGTTAGCTTTTCTATACTGACTCGAGATCTCTGTATTGGATTAATTTATGTGCTGCCTTTTAGAATAGCTCTCTTATTTCTTGAACCCTAGGGTTGCTTCCTCCTACTGAATCTTGGGCTTGTCCTGCACACTTCTGGGAACATGTGAAGGCTCAAGACACTGGGTAATTAACCCTTATGTGTAACTTTCTGGCTGAGCCAATGAAGTTCCTGCCATAGCTTGAGTGATGGGTTCTGTTTTGTTGGATTTATTATGACATCATGCCTTATGGAGGTGCTCCTCTTGCCACCTTTCACATGCTTGAGATGAAGGGGACATATTTCCCTTCAGCGGCCATGTGATTAGGCACTCAAAAAACTTCTAAACCAAGAAGTGTTGTAAGCATAAGTCACAGAAAAATGCAGAATTAGATACTAGAGCAGTGGCAGAATACAAAGACTAGCAAATTAACAAACCAAAAGTTCTGAAAGCAAACAGAATAAAACTAAATGCTCTGAAAACAGTCAACCAGAGTGGTTTGTCTTAAAATGGGGTATTGTGCTTGAGTTGGCTCATTGAGTAAAGGCACTTGCCACAAGCCTGATGGGCTGAGTTTGATTCCTGGGACTCACATGGTGAAAGAAGAGAACTGACTTCCAAGTTTTTCTTTGACATTTGACTCACATGTTCACTGTGGCACTGATGTGCCTGTTCAGGCCTCCATGTGAGTGCTGGGAACTGAACTTAAGTCTTTTGCAAGAGCAGTAACTATTCTTAACTGGGGCACAATTATTCCATATCCCCAAACCTTCTATCTTAATGTATTTGATTTGCTATCAGAAAACACCTTAAACAAGTTAGCTCACAAACAATATAAATATGTTTTTCCAGGCAGAGTTTCTCTGTGTGACTGTTGTACTTGATTTCTAACCCCTTATGGGCCAGAGGTCTGACCTGCCTGCGGCGGCTCTTACCCCCTAACAATGACTCAGATGCTTATATTAATTTTATCCTGTTTGGCTTATGTGTCAGGCACATTGCTAGCTAGCTCTTTCATCTTAATTGCACTCATTTTCATTAATCCGTTCTGCCACTTGGCCCAATGGCTCCTAGCTCAATTGGGTCCTACATGCTTCTTCTTTGGTGGCTGGATGGAGTCTCTCTTAACTTCACCCTCCTTTACCTGTCTGATTTCCTGCCTGCGGCTACAGTACTGGCCACAGACCAAAACAGTTCCTTTATTTACAGAATACAGACGAACATTTCCACCACATGTAACAGTCTGGATGGATGTCCTGGAACTCATTTTGTAGACCAGGTTGGCCTCAAACTCACAGAGATCCTCCTGCCTCTGCCTCTCAGCTGCTGGGTTTAAAGGCTAATATAAATGTATTTTTAGTAGTTCTGGAGGCTGGGATGTCTGAGCTTAAAGTGCTAGCAGATTTGGTGTCTGTGAGGGGACTTCTTACTACATGATAGAAGTAATGAGAGAGAATAAAAATGAGTAAACAGAATTTCACTCATTATATCAAAAAGTTCTAAGTCATCTTGTGAGTTGATTCTTTTATTGTTTCCTTTGGCTTATCATGGTTAATATTTTATATCCTTGAACAGAACACTAAATTGTATCTAAAAATATATTTCTGATCAGCTATATCACTCTTGGGTATTTACCCAAAATACAAAGTTAATGAATCAGGGATAGTTACATATCAGTGCTTATTGCAGAACTTTTGGGGCCAGCAAAAGAGATCTGCAAGTAAAGATACTTGCTGCCAAGCCTAATGACCTGACTTCTAATTTTTGTACCCATATTCTAGAGAGAATGTATTCCTAAAAGTTGTCTTTTGACCTCTGTACTTGTGCTGTGCCATATGCCCTCCAGTAACTGAATAATTGTTTTAAAACAATAGTCACTATGCTTTTTTTTTTTTTTTTTTGAGACAGGATTTCTCTGTGTAGCCTTGGCTGTTCTGGAATGTGCTCTGTAGACCAGACTGGCCTCGAACTACTTAACAGAGGTCTGCCTGCTTCTGCCTCCTAAGTGTTGAAAACTGGTACTTTTAACATTTTATTTTTTATTTTATATGTAAGGGTATATTGCCTGCATGTATGTGTGTGCACCATTTTTATGTAGTACCTGCGGAGACCAGAAAAGGGAGGACATTGGGTCCTCTGAGACTGGAGTTAGAGATGGTTGTGAGCTACTGTTTGGATGCTGGGAATTAAACCCCTGTCCTCTGGAAGAGCAGCTAATGTTCTCAACTGATGAACCATCTCTCTAGCTGTAATGCTACTTTTTAATTAGAATGAATGTTGATAGACGTTTAATATAAAGTTCTTTAGAAAGATACTAAAGATTCACATTTTCTTTCTTTTTTTATTGAAGGATATGGTTACTGGACTTAGTCCCCTGCTCTTCAGGAAGCTTAGCAATCCTGACATATTTTCACCTACTGGAAAAACTAAACTCCATCGACAACTTAGTCAGGATGACTGTAAATTGCGGAGAGGAAGCCTGGCCAGTTCTCTGTCAGGTAAATACCAGCCTTAATTTTTTTAATGGAATGTGGGGAAATGGACATGTTATTATGTGTTAGACAGTGTGTTTAGTGTGCATAGACCCTGGGTTTAATCTCTAGAACCAAAAAAGGGGAATGGAGGATAATTGTGTGACTGTGTTATTAATATTTAAAAATACATCAATTACCTTAGCATTTTGACAGCTTCTTTGATAGTCTTGAATACTGTTGTTTTATTTTTACTATTTTATAGATTCTCTGAATGCTAGACACCTGAATATCTGTTGGCTAACTAGTGCTCTTGGCTACTCCAGTATGATTTTTTTCTAGATTCACATTCTTCTCACCCTCATTCCCTATCTCTACTTCTAGCTGTGCTGAAAAATATCCAAGGCCTTGCATATGGTAGGCAAGTGTTCTGCTACTTAGCTATAACTCCAGAAAAATCCTATAATTGCCTTTCATCTCCTCCAAAGAAAAGACAATTATGAAATCCAAAGTACAACATTATAAAAGAAGTCTTGGTTCAGGTAGGAAACAGTTAAGATACAATATAATTTTAATCAATCAATAGACTATAAAAAAATATGGTCAGTAGAGAAGTTGAGAAGAAAGTGCCCTGTTATACTTATTCTTCAATAGTAAACAGTTCTCAATTCTTTTATTTTTTTTCAGTTTATTTTCAGTGATATTCCCCTTGGCCTTATTGTCTAACTTTTGTGCTATCATTTTTATTTTGCTTCTTCTGCTCATTTTATAGAACACTGTTCATTTTTTAAGTATAAGATTATCTTCTGATTGTCTGTGGATAAATTGGACTTTAAAACCTTACTGGGGACTGGAGAGATGGCTCAGAGGTTAAGACCACTGACTATTCTTCCAGAGATCCTGAGTTCAATTTCCAGCAACCACATGGTGGTTCACAACCATCTAGAATAACATCTGGTACCCTCTTATGTATACTGTATACATAATAAATAAATCTTTTTTTTTTAAAAAAAAAAAAAACCGGGGAGGGGGGTGAAAAAAAAAAAAAAAAAACCTTACTGATTTGCGTATGTGTGTGGTGTATGCCATGTTGTACATGGAGAGAATTAGTGGAATTAGTTTTCCATCTTGATAATCTGGAGGGTCAATGAGGTTATCAGGTTTGGTTACAAATCCTTTATCTTTTGAGCCACTTCAGTAGCCCTATAAATAGAGTTTTGAATTAAGAATTAAAAACAGGGGGCTGGAGAGATGGCTCAGAGGTGAAGAGCACAGACTGTTCTTCCAGAGGTCCTGAGTTCAATTTCCAGCAACCACATGGTGGCTTAAAACCATCTATTGTGACATTGGATACCCTCTTCTGTATACTGTATACATAATAATAAATAAATCTTTTTAAAAAAAGAATTAAAAACAGAAACAAGCTGGATGGTGGTGGTCCCCACTTTTAACCCTAGTGCTTGGGAAGCAGAAGTAGGTGGAACTCTGAGGCTAATCTGGTCTACAGAATGAGTTCCAGGACAGCCAAGGCTACCCAGACACACTGTCTTGAAAAACTAAAAATTTTATTTTTAATAAATACAGGGAAAACAAAACAAAATGAACCTGGGGCTGGATAAATGCTGCAGAGGTTAAGAGCACTTCTTGCTTTTGCATAGGACCTCTGTTTGACTCCCCGAACCCACAAGTTGCCTCATGGCCATCTGTAACTCCAATTCTAGGGATATCTCAGTCTTCTGACTTCTGTAGGTACCAAGCATGAATATACATATGTATGCAGAACACTCATACTCATAAAGTAAATAAATTTTTAAAAAATGTTAAAAACGAAAACCGTCAGTTCTGGTTGGCTAAGTCATGTGTGTTGGCATCACTTAGAATCCCAGTGCTGTGGAAATTCATGGAGTTTATTGAACTAACACACAAACCGATTGCTTCAGGCTGTTGACTTTGTCTCTTTCACACACAAAAATTTAGGTGGATGGTACTTGGAAAAGACACCCAAGCTTGTCCTCTGTTCTCCACATAGCACATGCATACTTTATATACATATGCATTTGTGAACACAAACAATTTTTCAGACCAAGCTTGTCTCACACTCATAGATCCTCTCTTTCTGAGTGCTGAAAGTAATGGTATAAGCTACCATGTCTGGACCTTTTAGTTTTATTTCTAAATTTAAGTGGTTAAATTTCTCTTTTAAAAAATTACTTGTTCTTTTAATTTTATTTAAAAAATTATTTTATGTGTGTGAATATTTTGCCTGAATGTATGTCTGGGCACCATGGTACCATAGGAGACCAGAAGAGGAACATTGGATCCTCTGGGACTGGAGTTAGAGAGCGTTGTAATTGGCTACATGGATATCAGGAAGGGAACCAAATTCTGGTTCTCTGGAAGAGCAGCAAACAGTCGTAGTCACTAAACTATATCTTCACTTTTATTTTGTTTTTCTTGAGACAGGGTCTCTATGTAGCCCTGGCTAGCCTGGATGTGTAGACCAGGCTGGCAGTAGACTCAGAGATCCACCTGCCTCTGTCCCTCCTGTCCCTCTTGACTAAAGGTGTGCACCATCACACTGGGCTGCTTTTTTTGTTTGTTGTTTTGTTCTTTCCTTTAGAGTTAAGACTTTTTTTAAAAAAATATTTATTTAAAAAAATTTTTTTTTTTATGTGAATTGGTGTTTTGTCTACATGTATAACTGTAAGGGTGTTAGATCTTGGAACTACAGACAGTTGTTAGCTGCCATGTGGATGCTGGGAATCGAACTCAGGTCCTCTGGAGGAATAGTCAATGCTCTTAACTGCTGGAGAGATGGCTCAGCTGTTAAAGGCTAGGCTCACAACCAAAAATATAAGAGTTAAAACTTTCATATGTGTGTATGTCTTTCTTACATGTATGTTTGTGCACCATTTGTGTGCCCACTTCCCAAGGAGGTCAGAGGAGGGATATCGCGCCCTCCCCAATTGGAGTTTCAGTTAGTTGTAATCTGCCCTATGGGTGTTGGGAATCAAACTTGGGTTCTCTGTGAAAGAAGCAAAGTTCTCTTAACTCCTGGGTCATCTCTTTAGTCCTTTTTATTTTAATTACCTAGCAGTTCCAGTTCCTATGTTATGCTTTGCAATGTTAAATCTCTTCCCTTCTGTGTATGGTAGAGTGTTCTAAAATGTGGAAATTGTTTGACTATTCTTCCTGTGGCATTTTTAGTAAACTTGATTTCAGCCTTATATCTTTTTTTTTTTTTAAAGATTTATTTTATATTCGAGTTTTTTGACTTTATGTATGTCTGTGCACCATGGAGGCCAGAAGAGAAGAGGGTGTAGAACACCCTTGCTACTGGATTACAAATATTTGTTTGCCACCATTTGGATTTTGGCAATTGAACTTTTTTTAAACTGCTAAGCCATCTCATCTCTCTATTCTTTCAGTCTTACATCTTGCTTTATGCCATAGATGGTTTTTGTTTTTTTTCCTTTTTTGTTTCTGGGTAGATGTGCACATGCTTTTGTGTGTGCATGCTTTGTGTGTGTATGCATAGTTTTTTTGAACCAGGGTTTCTTTATGTAGTTTTAGCTAACCTGGAACTTGCTCTTTAGACCAGGCTGGCGTCTCTAACTCAGAGATCTGCCTGCCTCTGTCTCAGAGTGCTGGGATTAAAGGTATGTACTACCACAGCCACAGCCTCCTTTTTTTTTTTTTGAGAGAGAGGGTCTCTCTGTGGTGTTCTGGGACTTGCTGTGTAGACCAAAATCACTTAAGAAATTATGGAGATTGATCTGTCTGCTTCTGCTTCCTAGGTGTTTTAATAAAGGCCTTGGTCACCATGCCCAGCAGGTGTTTTCATTTGTCAGTTACCCAAAATATTGCTGGGCAGGCTGATAACGTTTCTTAATGCAGCTTTCTTTATACTTATACCATAAGTATAAAGCCAGGGCCTCATGCATGTTATTTAAATACTGTACCTTCAAGATATATTCAGCTAGTTCTTGCCAAAATGATTTTGTCCTTTCATAGTCAGTATTATTCTGTCATTGGAATGCTCTTTTTAAAATTTTGCTATTGATTTTTGTTTTTATGGCGTTTCTGAAGGACTGAATATCAAAGTTTGTGCTCACTCTTTTGTGAAGGGGATCTAACCCAGTGTCTTGCTTATACATGCTAGCCACACTTTAGATATAGCCCCACTCTGCTATGATTTACTGAGCAGAGTTTACCATTTATGGGTTGTTACTTGCTTTACTGAATAGCTAGTTCTGTTTATTCATATTTCCCCTTCATTTTATGTTTTTTATATTGGTCAAATTCTTGACAGTTTTTCATGTTTAAGTTTCAAGCCCTTACTGATGCGTGCCCAGTTTTGTTTTTTTTTTTTTCGCTAAAGGCATATAAACTTTTCAGCTAAGCCTTCCTTCTCTCCCTTGCCTTCCTCATTTTTTCTCTTCCCTTTCTTGTTCCTCTCCCCCTTTTAATGGTAAGATAGGATCTCCTTATATATATAGCCTAGGATAACTTGTGATTCTGCTGTCATTTAGCTTCCTGAGTGCTAGAATTACAGGCATGTACCACATTGCTTAATTAGAACCACCCTTCTTTGAAACAGTATTCCCATTTGGAAGTTTCGAGTTAGGATCCCCCTGTTTCTTAATACTAGAGATTGAGCTAAGGCCTCACAGATACTAAGGAAGCACTCTACCACTAAGTTATGTTCTTAACTTTATTATTATTTTTATCAAGAGCTTCATGGAAAGATATTTTAGGAAAAGGTGTGTGACAACAGATTGGAAAGATAATTAGACCTTAAAAATTTATTTATTTAAAAAAGTAAAACAGACTAGTTACAAAAAGCTTGAGTATAATGCCAGGTGGTGGTAGTGCAGGTGCACACCTTTAACTCTAGCACTCTGGAAGCAGAGGCAAGGCAAATCTCTGAGTTTGAGGCTAGCCTGGTCTACAGAGAAAGTTCCAAGACAGCCAAGGTAACAGAGAGCTTCTGTCTAGGGGTGTGTGGGGGAGAATTTGAGTGTAAAACAAGGATCATGTCAAAATGAAGTCATCCTTTTAAAATTGTGGATTTTTTGTTGTTGTTGTTTATGATGCTAGTTTTATATTGGGCTTTGCTTTGTAGCTTATACTGACTTCAAAACTCTGTAGTCATTTTAATCTTTATTTTCTTCTGAACTTCATCTTATTTATTTATTTATTTATCTTTGTTTGGCCAGATTTCTGTCTAAATGAGTCACATCATATTTTGCTTGAAACAAAAACAAGAAAACTTTGAATAAGTAAGATTTTGCCAGGTACAGGAAGAGATTTCAAGTGAACTCAGTAATCAAAATAAAGCAAATGAAAAGTTCAGGGCATAACAGTGAAGTTGAATGAGGGAAGATTGTGAAAAAGAGGAGATGAGACCGGAAAGATAATTTGAATTTTTCAATTTCTTTTTAGAATAAGAAGTTTGACTTAACTCTTTAAACATTGGGGAAGTCATCAGATGTCTTTTAAAGGAAATAAATGACAAAATCACATTGATTTTGGCTAGTGACAATATGAAAGATGTGAAGAAAAGGGGGAAATGGGAAAGCTGCAAAATCAGTGCAGTTCTAGCTACTTAGTCTTCATAGGTGACTTTCATTTATTTGCCCCTCCTACTCCCAAAGATATGGTTCTTATATTATCCTGACTGGCTTGGTACTTATGTAGCCCAAGCTGGCCTTGAATTCTTGTCTCCACATTACTATGTCTAGCTTAACTTTCATGTATATTTCAGTGCAATTAATGTAGTTGGTAAACGTAGTCTGAGCGCATGGAATCCGGTGAGAACAGTGTGGATTCAGCATTTGCCTTTTGAAATCACAAGACTCGGCTTTTTTGTTTTGCCTTTTCTCCCTCCCTCCCTTCCTCTCTCCTTTCTTCCTTCCTTTCTTTCTTTTCTTCTTTTCTTCATCTTCTTTCTTCTTTCTCCCTCTCTCTTCTTGTTTTTGTTGCTCTGGCTGTTCTGGAATTTGCTCTGCAGACCAGTTGACCTCAGACTTGCAGAGATCTGTCTGCCCCTGCCTCCAGGATTAAAAGCATGCACCTCCACCACTCAGCTCAGGCTTAGTTTGAACAGTACTTCTGCATCACTCATTACACTTGAGTAGGGTAACAGAAGGACTTAGAAAACTCTTGAGACTGCTAGGTTATTTGTTAAGATGTGTGGTTACTGTGATGGCTTAAATATTACTGAGAACTGACTATACCTAGCTTGCTTCAGTATCTTTTTTTCCAGATCCTAATATAGATAAAGAAGAACTTCTCAGGGTTTGTGTCAATGTTTTTTTTTTTTTGTTCACTTGACATCATTGTGTTTGTATTTTTCCATTCATTTGTCAGTATAACATTACATGAATGTTTTCTCACTTGTGTTTGAAGGTAAGCAGCTGCTTCCTTTATCCAGCAGTGTACACAGCAGTGTGGGACAGGTAACTTGGCAGTCTACAGGAGAAGCCTCAAACCTGGTTCGAATGAGAAACCAATCCCTTGGACAGTCTGCACCTTCCCTTACTGCTGGTTTGGTAAGTGTTTATTCAGTAAAGATTTGGGGTGCCTCTAGGAATGTATTCTTGATTCTGATTTATCACATTGATGTGTATTCTATTTTTATTTTTAGGATTTTAGTAATTTCTCCAAGTAAATACATTTTAAATTTTTATTAAATATGTTATGATCTCTTTGTAACTTGTACTGACTAGTTGTTATCAAGAAAATAATTGTGATTGTTTCTCTATGTAGCCTTCGACATTCTAGAACTCCCCTTGTAGATCAGGTTGGCCTTCTGCCTCTGTTTTCCGAGTGCTGGGATTAAAGATGTGTGTCACCACTACTGGGCTGATATGTGGTCTTTATGATTGGCTTTTTCCTCCTACTTTAAATGTTTCTCTAAGGGTCATTCATATTGGATGTGTCAGTATTTAATTTCTATTTCTAGATAATATTCTTTTGTATAGATACATTTTGTGTATTTATCATTTACTAGATATTTGGTCTACTTCCACTTCTTGGCAATTATGACTAATATTGCTGTACAATTGTTGTATAGATTTTTATCTGAGCTGTATTTTTATTTGCTTTGAGAAAGAGTGTGTGTGTGTGTGTCGCGTGCAACCTTGCCAGCAAGGAAAGCGCAACACCCAGGATCTTCTTTCAGCAGTTTATTCGGGACCTTTACAGTTGTTCTCTCTTTGTTCTTCTCCCTGCTTCTCCTTCTCCTCCCCCGGGAAACCCTGCCCACTGACTAGAAACTCTCAGGGCATCCAATCCCAATAAGCCACGTGGGCACAGCTCATAGGTCCACATACGCAACAGCAAACCACGCCCCAGGCTCAAGCCAAATAAGGAGTTGTTTATCAAAAGAGAGCACTCACCCACAGGGGGTTGAGGCTGGAAATCAGCACCATCTTTAGGATGCAGCAGCAGGCAGCTCTCTACATCTCCCCCTTATTTAATAATTAAAAAATTAAAAAATCAAGCAAAAGCAGCGGGCAAGAGCAGAGGCCTAATCCCCATTGTGCAAGAGGACTTGTGCTATCCCTAATCCAGGTGTCATCCACTCAGACAGGGACAGACCTGTCTGGCACCCGTTTTTATGAGGACAGGATAGTGGGTGCCAACCTGTATGCAATTAGGCATGCTCTTCATGAAGCCTTACCTAGGCAAAACCATGTGCAGTGTTTAGCCTCGAAACCCATGCCAAACATTACTCTTTCAAGGCAGCAAGCCAAACATGTGGGGGGCTGTCCCGCCTCAATGGTGGTGAAGGCTTGAACAATCATGGCCATGCTCCTACGTTGTGTGAACCTCATTTTGCAGATGCACCACAGGCAAATCAGAATTATCAGCACCATCAAGCCAGCCAGAGCACCCATTCCTGCCCATTCCTTCAGATGATTGAGGGCGTTGGACATCCATCTCGTCAGTCCTTCAGCAACTCCAGGGTCCACTCGAGTTGAATTCACAGCAACTATTGCAGCTCTCAACTTCTCCATGGTCGCTTTGAATTCACCTGACCAATTTCCTGTAAAATAACTTGACACAACTTTAGACAAATTTGCAGCATAGGAAAATTTTTCATACTGAATAGAAGTCATGCATAGGGCCTGATACTTCCATTCGCATCCCAACTGAGCTATCTGCCAGAGGACATCAACCTCCTCTTGCACCAGGCCAATCCTTTGGTGGACCAACATCAGCCCACCTTTAAGCTGGGCAGAAATGCCTCTTTGAATGTTTAAGGCATGGGCTACATTGGCAGACAAATTATTAAGTGGTTGAGCCATCTGGACAGTGTGACTCATAGCAATGGCGACCGTGGTGGCCCCAATTGCGGCTAGGGAAATGGCTGTAACAACAGCTACAGTAATACCAAAATCTCTCCTGGCTCTAAACAAGCTCATGGCATTAGGGCTTTGTACCGGGACAGGTACCCATTCCAGGGCCAATCCTCGCCCTCAAATTCATCATCATACTTGTCATTTTGGACCTTCCTGGTTAGCCGTTCTGGTACCTGCACTGGATCTTGCCGGTCCTGAGGAAAGACACAAACACAACCTCTCGCCCATATAAGCACTGGATCAGGACCATGCCAGTGGCCCATGAAAATATCCTTCCATTTCACCATGCCTCTGTGGCTAGGGATAAGAATCAGATGTCTATCTGCCACAGAGCGGCCATCAACATCCAAATTTAAAAATTAAGGGTAAACAGAGCTATAAATAGTCTTTCTTTGAGGGTGCAGCCGTGGCCTATTCCCCCTTTTTGTTTTTGTAAGCATTCCTTCAGCGTGCGATGAGCACGTTCCACTATACCTTGTCCTTGTGGATTGTAAGGCAATCCATGAGTTACTTGTACATCCATTTGCCTGCAGAATGCAGTAAACTGTGTTCCAGTATAAGCAGGGCCATTGTCAGTTTTTACCTGCAGGGGCTTTCCCCAAGCTGCCCAGGCCTCTAGGCAGTGCGCAATGACTTTGTGTCCTTTCTCTCCTGACATGGCAGTGGCATGCAAGATACCAGAGCACGTATCTACAGAAACATGTGCATACTTTAAAGAGCCAAATTCAGAAATGTGAGTAACATCTATTTGCTATACTTTTAATGGCAAGATCCCTCTGGGATTAACACATAGGGAAGGTGGTTTGTGATACACCACACATTGAGCACAATCCAAAACTATTTGAGGTGCCTCAGCTCTGCATATCTGAAACTTTTGTTGTAAGGTCTTAGCATTCACATGATATAGCTGGTAAAATTCTTGAGCTTTGACTACAGGAGACGTAAAGAATATCCAGTCCTGTCTAGTGCACATGTCCACTTTGACATTGCCTTCACCGAGTGTACCCTGAAGGCCAGTATGAGCACGGATATGTTGAGGAAAAAACCTCTCCTTATGCTGCAAAATCAAGTCTTGCAAGTGGTTAAATAGGACAGCGACCGTACTGGATGATTTTATTGGTCCTGCCACTTCAAGCACCTTTAAAGCATTAACCACATAGGCTGAATCAGATATCAAGTTAAAGGCAAAATGGCATTCTTTAAACACCTCATATACTATTTGAAGTTCTACTACCTGAAGAGTACCAGGAGTAAATTGATGTTGAACTGGTTGTTTGCCTTGCACCATATAGGCACCTACTTCTGTTTTCGAGCCATCAGTGAATACATTGACAGCTCCCACCACCGGCTCTGCAGCGGTGACCTTGGGAAAAATTATGGGGTGCTCCTTAAAAAATGTCATAAGAGGATGTTGTGGGTAATGATTATCTATTTTTCCAGCAAAGATACAGCGAAGAATTGCCCAATCATCAACAACAGCACACAGGGTGTTAACTTGTGCTGCTGTGTATGGCACAATTATTATGGCTGGTGCATGCCCAAAATACTGAATGGATTGTTGGATGCCATTCTGAGCTAAATCAGCTACTGCTGTAGGGTAATGTTCTATAATTTTACTAGGCAATACCTTTGGGTGCATCCACAGCCTGATTGCCATAGTACCCCTGTGAGTTGTCTGAATGTGGGTAAAAGGCATAGGGCAAAATCTTTTCCTTCCTCTATCCTATTTAGGCAAGCATCCTGCAACCTCTGTTCAACTACCCGCAGTGCTTTTCTGGCTTCCACTGTCATCACTCGCGTGAAGTCTAAATCTGACTCTCCTTTCAGAATGTCATAAAGGGGTTTCAATTCATAATTTGCAATCCTGAGATATCCTCTAATCCAATTAATATCTCCCAACAGCTCTTCCTCTGAGTCTGTAGACTCAGGAGTTTCTATATCAGCAAGGTTAGGGTACAACTCTCCCCCTTCACTCTGTCCTTCTTCACTGCCTGCCCCCTCCGATCTCTCCTCCCAACACCTCCAAGTTGGCCTGTTATCAGCTTCAGGTGGCCTTGGCAAATGGAACCACACCTGCCTAGAACCAATCCACAGGTTTTGATCTTCTATGGAGACAAAAGTAGAAACTTTTTTCCCAAGTAACATATTCTTATAAACAGATTTCAAAGTCAGGATATCTTTAAAGTATATGCATTTGTTTGACTTAGCAGCCTTAGTAATCAGTTGTCTCTCTGCAGTTAGCTCCTTAAAAGTTAAAAAATTACAAGAAAATGCAATAACCAGAATCCAGACTCTCTGCTTATCTGCCATCTTTACATGGCTTTTTTATCTTTATTTCCTTCCCCATTTAGAGGTTTTGAGAGTCTAAATCTGTTTTATTGAGAATCCTAAATCATTTTTCCACTCAAAGAGCTTTTAAAATGTTGCTATCGCTTTAAATGCTGACTCTGCCCCCTTGACTGCTTTTCAATATGGAATAGGAACCCACGAATCTCTCCCACTCCTAGCAAGCAGAGCAGACTCAGAAAAACCTTAATGAAGCAGCTCCTTAAGAGCCAAAAAAATTGGATGTGAGGTTGAAGACCCCATCCTTGTATAACCTTTAATTCCTACCTTAAAAATCTTCTCGGAGCCCTTACCAAAACAGCCCCAGCTTTGCTAATGCTTTTACTTTCACTTTGAGCTCAAGTTTGCAACTGCTGTTATTTTCACTTTAAGCCTAAATTTGCAACTGCTGTTACTTTCACTTTAAGCTCAAGGTTGCCGTGCATCCACGGCTACAAGAGGTTACACCCACTTGTCAGTGAGCTCCCTCTTCTCCGCCTTATCTACAGGTCGGAGCTACCCGCTTTACCTGGGATCCCAATTTACCTGGGACTTACGGGTCGACCCCCCACCAACTGCAGAAAGTTCTGATGCCTGAAGCTCGCAGGAGTTACTCCCTGTACGGGCCACCACTTGTTGCGCGCAACCTTGCCAGCAAGGAAAGCGCAACACCCAGGATCTTCTTTCAGCAGTTTATTCGGGACCTTTACAATTGTTCTCTCTTTGTTCTTCTCCCTCTCCTCCCCCGGGAAACCCCGCCCACTGACTAGAAACTCTCAGGGCATCCAATCCCAATAAGCCACGTGGGCACAGCTCATAGGTCCACATACGCAACAGCAAACCACGCCCCAGGCTCAAGCCAAATAAGGAGTTGTTTATCAAAAGAGAGCACTCACCCATGGGGGGTTGAGGCTGGAAATCAGCACCATCTTTAGGATGCAGCAGCAGGCAGCTCGCTCTGTGTGTGTGTGTGTGTGTGTGTGTGTGTGTGTGTGTGTGTGTGTGTGTGAGAACCTATACATACAGGCATGGAATTACTGTTTATATGGTAACTATACTTAATCATTTGAAGAATTTTGATTTCTTTACGTTCTTCCTATTTTTAGCTGTCATTTTGATTTTAATCATTCAGATAAAATCCAGTTTTTGTTATTTTGATTCTCATCTCTTTAATAACTAACAGTGTTCTTCATCTTTTTATTTGCTTATTGGACATTGTATATCTTCTTTGAAGAAGGTTTTGAATTCTTTGCCCATTTTAAAAACTGAGCACCTTTTTGGGGGGGATGGGTAAGATACTTTTCTCTTTGTGTAGCCCTGGATTTTCTGGAATTCATTTTGTAGAACAGGCTAGCCTCTTACAGAGATCCGAATGCCTCTGTATTGTATGAACTCTAGTTAGCTTATAATAAAAACCCAGAGCCAGATTTTGGGGAAAAGCTAGAATATCAGAGAGAGAAAACAGAACACAGTCAATTCTCACTCAGCCAACTTATGTTCAAACAGGGTAAGTGCTATCTTCAAGGGTTATTCAGAGGCTAAAATTATGGTGCTTCCTGATCTTGGACTTTTAGCTCCTCAAATCTCTTCCTTATTCATTATCTAATCTTAGAATATTAGCTAATAAAGAAATACAGGATAGTTGTTGGAGAGATGGCTCAGTGGTTAAGAGTACTGGCTGCTCTTCTAGAGGACCCAGGTCCACTTCCCTATACCACAAGGTAACTCACAACTGTAATTGTTGTTCCAAGGAATCCAATACCCTCTTCTGTGGGCACGAGGCAGAATTTGGTACACAGACATTCATGTGTGCAAAATACCTATACATATAAAACGAAATAAAACAAAAAGTTAAAGATACATATTATATACTGTGTAGGCTTTGGTAATATTCTTAGCTATTTACTGGAGATCTTGGAGCATGCCTTTTGAGAATAAAGGGGCAGGATTATCATTGATATCAGATTTGTGTATCAGTTTGTCACTTGATGGACTTTGGATTGTTTCTGCTTTTTGACTGTTTTGAAATAGTGCTGCAGTGATCATTTGTGTACAAATATTTGAGTATGTGGTTAGGACTTTTGAGTAGATACTAATGAATGGAATTGTTAGATTGTCTAATAATTTTACTTTTAACTTCCAGAAGTTACACAGTTATGGTTTGTTATAGAATTTTATGTTCCCACCAGGAAAATGTGTTTCAAGTTTAGTATATCTTTGTCTTTCTAATAGTCATTCCTAATAGGTATTGTGGGATGTCTCACTATGGTTTTATATTTTTAAATAGTATTTCAAATTATTACTATTGTTATATTAGTTTTTTAGGACAGGGTTTCTGTGTATCCTTGGCTGTCCTGGAACTTGTTCTGTATACCAAGCTGGTCATGAACTCAAGACATTGATCTGCCTCAGATTATTTTTTATTTCATATAAATGCTATGAATTTGAAAGGAAATAAAAAAATTCCAAGATATTTTTTAGAGCTTTCCCTTTAAAGTTTTGTTTAGCGCTCGAGTGTAGCAGGCATTGAAGTCCATAGGGTAGCTTGCAGAAATTGTTTGTTTTTTTTTTCCTACCAGGTTGGTCCTGGGATTGAATTCAGGTCATCAGGTTTGATGACAATGCCTTTTACCCACTGAACCATCTGGCCTACTTTTTTTTTTTTTTTTTCTACAGATTTTTATACAGGTTTTCTTTATGTAAATAAAAGATTGGCCTGGAACCAGCCAGCTATGTAGACCAAACTGTCTTTCCCCGCAAGTACTAGGATTACTGGTATATGCCACCATACTTGAATAGATTTTTTAAAAAAAAATAGTTATTTTTATTTTATGTGAATTGGTGTTTTGCCTGCATGTATAACTGTGTAAGGGTGTCAGATCTTGGAACTACAGACAGTGGTTAACTGCCATGTGGATGCTGGGAATTGAAGTCAGGTCCTCTGGAAGAACAAACAGTCAGTGCTCTTAACCACTGAGCCATCTCTCCAGCCCCTTGAATAGATTTTTTTTTTAAAGGACATTTTTTTTTCAAACTTATTTATTTATTTGCTCACACACATTTTTTTTCAGGACAGAGTTTCTCTTTTTAGCTCTGACTGTCTTGGAACTAACTCTGTAGATCTGCCTGCATCTGCTTCTCAAGTGCTGTGATTAAAGGCATGCATCACCACTACCTGACTTCTATTATTTTTTTCAAGTTGTTGGATGTAAAAATAATTGATTCTTTTTTATTGCTGATGTTGTTGTGTAGGTCTTGTTTAGGCAACCATATTGTATTTTATGTGTATGGTGTTTTGCCTGCATATATATTTGTGCACCACATGCATGTAGTATATTTGAAGGCCACAAGAGGGTGCCAGGTCCCTTGGAATTAGAGTTACAAACAGTTCTGGGCCACTATGGGTGTTGGGAATTAAATCTAGGTCCTGGAAGAGAAAGTAGTGCTCTTAGCTGAGCCATTTCTCCAGCCTGAATATAATCATATTGTTTAGAATTCACGACTGTAGCATTCCTATCATGTCTAAAAGATACTGTCTAGCAGCAGGTGTTCTGATTTTCTGTCTTTTTTACAGTCTTATTGCCTACTCAACTATGATGTTCCCTGGGCTTTAGATGTTGGGGTTTGTTGTAGTTGTAGCAATTAGAGTGAATACCCATCATCATTCTTTGCATTTTGACAGTTGTGAGTCTTTGTAGTAGCATACTGCAAAAATAATCTTTCTTTATGAGGATGAGAGCCACACTTATCTGTGTATTTAGAATATTGTTAGAAATTATATTTGCTTAGGAAATGGTGGTAGTAGGTCCTTTTAAAGGTTCTGTGACCTCTTCAACCACAGGTAGTTGGCTCTGTTTATAGTAGTAGGGCATGAATCACCTCCTAATTGAGAGATGGCTATTGGTTACCCCCAAGATTAATAGTACTACATTTGCACTATTGGGAATATCTTGCTTATTCTGTCATTATTGTGGTTCATCGACTTTACTATTGGGTAGGACTATTGATAGCTTTTCTCTCTTGATAGCTTGCATAGTACCTAAGATACTATGATACCAGCTCTTAGAAAGGAGGCTTACTACTTTAGTTCTAGTTTGATTCCTCCAAGTTCTTTGGCCAAAGTATGTGGTTTTTTCTGTAGTGGAGTCTTTCCTTCAAGTTCTGGGAAGCAACCAAGAGCAGAGGCAGTAGCCTTTATTATTTTGGGATCACTTGGACACTTTGACCAACACTTCTAAGGGGAATTTTACATGCCTGCTGCTGTTCATTTGTTTTGTTTTGCCTTTTCTGTAGGGTCCCCCCCACCCCCCCTCCCCCCAAGGTTTCTCTGTATAACAGTCGTGACTTTCATAGAATTCACTCTATAGACCTGGCTGTTCTCAAACTCAAGAGATCTGCCTGCTCCTGCCTCCTGAGGGCTGGGATTAAAGGTTGTACCATCCCTACCCCAGTTATGAACTGAACTATTGTTAAATACTCTGTTCCTTATATATATATATATATATATATATATATATATATATGTATTTTTAGGTAGGCCTATAAAATATTTTTTTCTGGAGATTTTTTAAAGCATCCTTAGTGTTTTTTAGCTCTCCCTTTCTCTGTGTATTATCCTCTATACCCCTACTTCAGTTAGTTTATCACCCTACACATTTTTTCTTTTTCTTTTTTTCTTAAATATTTATTTTATGGATGTGTTTTTGCCTACATGAATGTCTGTGTATCACTTACATGTGTGGTTGCCCGTGGAATACAGAAGAGGGAGTCTGATTCTCTGGTATTGGACTTACAGGTAGTTTTAAGCTACTATGTGGATGTTGGAAACCAAACCTGGATCCTCTACATTATTAACTAGCAAAGGCTTTTAACTGACAGATCATCCGTCCAGTTCTCTTTTATTTATGTGCTCATGCACTTGTGTGTGTGTGTGTTGTTACTGGATTTTATTTATGCTCTCTGTCCTTTAACCACTTCAGCCTATTCTCTTTCTTATAGACCAGACTCATTATGTAGCTGAGAGTGACTTTGGATTCCTGATCCTTCAGTATCTATTTCCTAAGTGTTGGAATCATAGACAGGATTTTATGTGATCCTAGGGTGGACCTCAGGGCTTCATGCATCCTAGGCAGTAGACATTCAATATTAACTCTGCTACTTTTTCCCACAGGACTGTCCTTTTTTGCTGAATTACTTTGTGTCTCTATTAAAAATAATGGATTTATAGCCAATTTCTATAACCTTATTCTATAACAGTATGATATTATTTATTAGAGCACTTACATAAATGTGGATGTTATATCATATAAGATAGCTAGCTTTGTTCTTTTTCAAAGTTGATTTGGTGGTTCTGCTTTCTTTTATTTTTGTGTGATTTCAACTTTTTTTTTTTGCCAGAATCTCATATAGTGTAGGCTAGTGTCAAATTTGCTGTGTAGCTGAGGATGAGGATGACCTTGAAGTTAATAATATTGCCTCTTAAATTCTTAAATTACAGATATGTACCACCACCTCTACCTTCACATTATTTTTATAATCATTTGCTAATATCTACCAGAATGAAGGGAAGGAAGTTTGTAAGTAACTTGTGTATCTGTATGACAGGAACACCTAGCAAAGCATTAAAGGAGGAGAATTGTATTTTGGCTTACAGATTCAGAGAAATTTCACCTCTATCTTGGTGATTCTGAAAGCATGGCTGGAAGTGGTTCAGGCCTTGGTGATAAGAGCATGAGGATGCAGCTTGTTCACATAGTAGTGGACTTGGTGACAGAGTCCTCAGTTGGAACCTGGGGTTGATAGAACCTTAAAAAACCTTCCCCTAGTGACTTATTTCTGTCAGTTCAGTTCTAGTTAGTAAAATAAGTCTGTGAGAGGAACATTTTAGAGTAAAACTTTAGCAGGATGGAAGGGAGTGAGGTTGGGTAGTTGCTGGAATTCGATATTGCATTAAATCAGCAGGTCATTTAGGGGAAAATGGACATTTTACCAGTGTCGAGTCTTGTGATCCATTAACATTGATATCTACAGTTACTTAAATCTTCATTTTATAATTTTTGATATGTCTTATATATATCTTACCAGATTTCTGTTTCATGAAAAACATAAGAATGTTATTGATTTTCCATCTGTAATTGCTTATAACTTTTGCTGAGATTTCTAACAGTTTATTGCATATGTATAGGTGCATGATACACATTATTGAAGTGTATGAGAGTGTGTATGTGTTTACAACTTTGTGGAGTTTGTTCTCTCTTTCCATCTTTACATGGATTCTGGGGGTGAAATTAAGGTTGCTAGCCAGGCTTGCACAGTGAACACCTTAATCTGCTAAGCAATCCTTCTGGCTTAATGTAGATTTTGGCTTTTGAGACAGGGTTTCTCTGTGGAGCCCTGGCTGTCCTGGAACTTACTCTGTAGTCAGTCTTGTTTTGAACTCACAGAGATCTGACAGCTTCTGTCTCTAGAATGCTATATTTAAAGGCATGTCCCATCACTGCCTGGCAGATTTTGTTTGCTTGTTTTGTTGTTTTATCAAGACAGGGCTTCTCTGTGTAGCCTTGTTGTCCTGGAATTCATTTCGTAGACCAGGCTATTCTTGAATTGAGAGATCTGCCTTGCATCTGCCTCCCAAGAGCTGGGATTAAAGGTGTTGTACCACCCCTGCCCATCTCAGATTTGTTTTGTTTTGTTTTTGAAATGGAAGAATTTTTTTTATTGTAATTCCTTTGTACTTTTATTTTTAGGTTTTTCATTTGGCTTCTCCTAATTTTCAGCCTCACTGGAAATTGACTATTTGAGCCAAAGAACTGAGATTGCTCCTGACATCAAAACTAATGGATTTTCTTTCAAGAGGCTCAAAACTCAAACAAGAAAGGGTCTTTTAGTAAATGGGTATTTTGAGGATAAAGTAATCTGCATTTCTAGGAAGATAGTGAACCATAGCACAAACTGGCAGCAGAGAAAGTAAACTAGAAATGGTGGGAGTTTTTAAACTCTCAAACTCTCCTTCATTGGCACACTTCTGTTAACACCTTATGTAACACCTATGTGCTTGTCTTGTATTCATTCCTGTACAACAAAATCTAATCTATTTCTTCTCCATGAGACTATTATATAAATGGAACTTTATATTAAATAACCTTTTGAGGATGGTTTTTACCTAAGCAGAGTGCTTTTGAGTATTATTAAAGTTGTTTGAAGTAAGCTGGAGATAAGGACTACAGACACTAACATGGCCCATGGTGGCAGCACAGGTCCTAGACATTGACATGGCCTGATTCAGTAGCAGCACAGACCTTTGACATCTACATGAAATAGGGCACCGACATGGTCTGTGGTGGCAGCAAAGACCATAGATGCCAGCATATCTCCTTTATATAGCATGGATCATGAATGTCAACATGGCTTCTAGGGGTAGGACTGACCATGGAGAGCTTTTGAGGAGGCCCAATCTAGAAAATGAACTGTTTTCCATCTTGAACATTCTGTTGCTGCTTTGAGGCAGAATGATGTTAAGTATGAACAGTATGTTTGGGGGCAGAGCCTGAGCTATCTCCAGGCTGTTGCATACCACTCTGCTGGTCCTGCTCATTATCAGCATGCTCCCTTATTCATTGCATCCTTTTCCCATACCTGTTATTACCTAGTTTACCTTCCACCTCTTTCCACTTCACACCCTTCTCTGTTCTTTCTTTTTTCCCATCTCTCCTTTGCATATTTGTGCATTGAAATGGCGTTGCAAACTGTAAGGTGTCTCACTACACGCACGCAGGCACACATGCATACATGCATACATATACACATACACACCTCCCTGCTTTCAATGCCAGTCACTGCAAGGCTCACCAGGCATGACTGTTGTATTTGTAGCCCGCAGGTATTCCTGCCATTGCTCAATTTTCTTCTCCAGTATGGAGAGCAGCAGTGGCAGCTCCACGATGCAGGCCAGCCCTTGAGCCTAGGACTTGCTCTGTTCATTGCTGCAACCAGGCTCTTATATTGCTCCCATACCATTTGTCGAAGGATCTGTTGGATGAATCCTAATTGGTCTTGATCAGAGAGACAGAGGAAAAAGCCACAACCACCTCTTACCCAGCCAGCTCCTCAGGCTGAAAGGGGAAGATTCAGTCTCCATGAACCCTCAGACTGAATGCCTGAGGGCAAACTCTGTATCTTCCCACTTTGTATACCTTTCTCTGTCCAGCCAAATCACTTTCTGGTTCAAACTTCCTAGTGTTGGGATTAAAGGCTTGTTTGTTTCCCAAGTACTGGAAACAGAGGCTGGGATCTCAGATGCTGGGATTAAAGGTGTGTACCAACACTGTCTGACTTCTATGGCTAACTCTGTGGCTGGCTCTGTCCTCTGATCTTCAGGCAATCTTTATTTGATACACAGCATATCACCACAAGAATCTGTAATTTTGCCACTCTTCTAAGCATGTAGTTCTGTTCTACCATGTTTCTTTCTAATTTTGTGAGTCTACTTTAAAAAAAAGCATCTTCTGGTAGAACCTGCCCTTCTTTAGCTGTTCTAGAGACATTGTAGTTTCTGCAGACTCCATCACCACCAGAACTGCCTCTTCCTCCCAGGGGTCTCTCAGGCTCCTCAGAGCTGCACTACAGTCCTGTGGGGGGTGCTGGTAGCCACCACCATCTTCAATCACTGCCATGCTTCAGATTTTTATCTTTGGTAATAACTACTCCTGGGTCTGGTTCCACAGGAGCAGGTCCTCCATGAACTCTAGCAGTTTGTAGGTAGAGTAGATGTTGGGGTAGACATACTCAAAGTGCTCATCCTGGGCTTGGTTGGCAGCTGAATTGGTCAGTCTGGGTCTTCCAGGCAGCCTCCCCTCTATGTTGTGTTTGTTATTGTTTTATAGCTTTTCTTTCTCTAAATGTATGCTTGATTGAAAATTCGTTCTTGGCCCATTACATGTGGCCTAGTTTATTTTGCTTCTGAATGTATAAAATACATTTAATTGTATAGCTGAGAATTGTCTTGGACTTCTGGTCTTTTTGCCTTCCTCCACCTCTGGAGTTTTGTAGGATGACAAATGTGTACCAGCAATGCCTAGTTTTCCTCATTATTCTAAAATATAATACTTCCCAGATTCATGTGCACCTCTGTAGATTCTCCTGCTTTCTTCCTGACTTTTAATCTGTACTTCCCTCTAAGTATAGACTTCATAGCTGGTTAACTCTTAATCTTTGTACATTATGGTAAATCTTTTGCTTCATATTTTGGTTAATATATATTGTAAATTTTTCTGGTAACACTTTTATCTCTGCCTTACTAAGGCCTGTTAAAACTACACAGGGCAGCAGATTGTTGGTTCTTTAAAATTTTTGTTTTGTTTTGAGATTATAATTATATAATTTCTCCCTTTCCTTCTTCCCTCCATTTCTTCTCATGTTTTCACCTTGTTCTCTCAAATTTATGACCTCTATTTCTTCGATCTCCCTCCTTCCCGTGTGTGTGTGTGTGTGTGTGTGTGTGTGTGTGTGTGTGTGTGTGTGTGTGTATTCCTAATTATATGAATACAACATTTTCAGTCTGTGTAATGTTACTTGTTATACAACTTCAGGGCTGACACTTGGTATTGGATAACCAGTTTGGGAGCTCCTAGTGTCTGTAGTTCTTTGTCTATGGGTGAGACCTCATGTGATTTCTTCATTTCATTTTAGCATGCCTATTGATGTCATCCTTGTTAGGCAGAAATGATGATACTACATTTTGGCCTTAGCTTCTCTGACATTTCTGTGAGACCAAATCTCACAGCTTGTTTTTCTAACTCTCACAGTCTTGGAGCTGGACACAACACAGTTACACACGTGCTCTCTGCCTTTTGATTAGTTCTGGTTTCTGTAATAGGCTCCTTCTATTAGAGGGAGATATCAGTTTGAGTGCTGTGTTGTATAAAATTTTGCTAACTGTTAAGATTTCAATGTTTTTCATTAGTAATCATTGTCATTGTGTGTTTTGTTTTTTTCTTTGTTTTTAAATTTTTTTCTAGACAGGGTTTCTCTGTGTAGCACTATTCTGGCACTCTGTAGGCCATACTGGCCTTAAAGTCAGAGATCTACCAGTCTCTAACTTCCTAGTGCTGGGATTAAAGGTGAGTGCTACCACTACCAGGCTAATCTGAATCTTCTCATTCATATTTTTTGCTTTCTAGTTTACTTGTTCTTCTCAATCTTCAATATTGTTGCTATTTTATAATTTTCTTTCTTACTTTTTTTTTGTAGGTTTTACATCATTTTATTTTCAGCTGTAAAGTAACTTAGTATTTTTTTTTAATAGAAAAATCTTATCATTTTGCCCAGGTTAGGTTAGAACTCCTTATGCTATTTTATAATTTTCTTATTTTACAGAGTAAATTGCTGTGATTTGGAAGCTTTGGATCCTTTTCTGTGGGATTAAACTTACACTTGTTTAAATATTCCTCTTCTTGTCTCTGTTCATGCTCTAGATCCCATCCCTTTTACTTAACATTCATTTGTTTGGCTATGAAAGTAGGAAAGTGTTCAGTGGAGGGGCCAGAGAGATGGCTTAGCAGTGTCTTCTCTTCCAGAGGATCTGGGTTCTGTTTCCAGAATTCATGTGATGGCTGGCATCAAGCATGCAGGTGGGACACATACCACATGTAGGCAAAATACTCATACACATAAAATAATAAATTAATAAATTTAGTGGAAAACATCTAGATGTTTTTCTCTTAGTTTTCTCATTTCTTTTTCATTATGCAGCCCTTTGGCTCCTACCACCCCTGCACCAATCCCTTAAACTACTATTAACAAGATGCCAGCAGCTTCCAAAGCTGTACATTCAAGGGATCTTGTGAGGTAATTGGCCTCTGTGCAGCTTGTTTTAGTGTTGACCATGCTTTTTTTTCCTCGTAGCATTCAGTCCTGAGTTTCTTCCTACTTCTCTAACTTCAGCTTTCTGCAGTTTAACCAGTAGTAAATAATATAAATATGCTATAAATTTAAGTACTATTTTTCAGGCTGAATATTTATTGAAAAGTTGCAAAGTTTTTAAAAAATTAAAAATAAACTTTAATAAAATGTAAGATTGTGAAGAATTTAAATTGTAAGAAGAAACTTTTGACAGAATATATACTGTTCTATTAGATATTCCAAAAGTTTAAGAAGCGCCCAGTGAGATGACTGAGTACTGGAGGTGCTTACTGTCAACAGCCTAACAATGATGTGTAATCCCTGGTAATACTTGGTTGGAGGCGATAACCTATTTAGGCATACATATCCTCCCTCCCCCAAATAAACAAATGTTTAAAAAAAAAAAAGCTGGAGAGATGGCTCATTGGTCAAAAGTACTTACCTGTTTCTGCTGAAGATCTGGGTTTGGTTTCTACTACCCATATGGTACTAACTCTAATTATGGGGGTACTAACTCTAATTATGGGGTATTTGGCATCTCTTGTCCCTGTGGGCACCTGGACAAATGGGTACATAACTCATACAGGCAAATACATACATAAATATAATATAAATCTCAAAAAAGGACTTGCTTTAAAATATTGGGGGCTGGAGAGGTAGCTCAGCAGTTGAGAGCACTGACTATTCTTCCAGAGGACCTGACATCGATTCCCAGCATCCACATGGCAGCTAACAACTGTCTGTAATTCCAAGATGTGACACCCTTACACAGTTATACATGCAGGCAAAACACCAGTTCACATAAAATAAAAATAAATATTTTAAAAAATTGATATTTATTATTTCAGTGACCCTTTCTAACAACCTTATAATGTAAAGTTGTTGTATTACCTGCTTAATCAGAAAGTATTTGAGGAGGAATGTGTTCAGAACAATGTATTACTATTTCTAACTAAGTTACAGTAAGAGATGGAGATAAAATGCACTCTTTTGTTGATTATTGGGGCTCTGAATACCAAGGACAGGAGCCATTATTTAGGGTTATTTTTTTAGATAGTGCTGAATCTGAGTTGCTTAAAAAAAAAAGCAAAAACAAAAACAGGATTTCACTATGTTGTCCTGTTGGCTTATAACTCTCTGTAGACCTATGAACCTCAAAACTCACAAAGTTCTATCTGCCTCTGCCTTCTGAGAGCTGGTATTAAAAGTTTATGTCACCATGCCCCTTTTAGAGGTTTTCAATTCTTCACATGCTTTAGGTATGAAGTCCTGTTATGCAAACACTGGCATTTCATAATATTATGTCAGTAACCATATGACATTTTTCTTGGAAGCCTTTTTGCTGCTTTTTCAGTGTAATCAACTCATTCCTCTTAATCCCTGTATACTTTGTTCTGTACCTGATTTAAAATTTATGTTAGGTCAATACTTATTTCTCTTTGGCTTCACTGTAGTAAGAGTTTCTGACTCAGCCTAGCCCTGAGATCTGGACCAACGGTACCAAATAAACTACCCACAGCTGCTTGGTCTCAAATAATCACACAAAGTCTTATATTAATTACATGCTGTTTGGCCTATAGCTCAGGCTTATTGCTAGCTAGCTCTTATATCTTAACCCATTCTATGAATCTATCTTGACACGTGGTTTGTGCCTTACCCGAGTTCCTTTACATCTTTCTCTTGGAGGGAGCTCAAAGTGTCTCTGTCTGACTCCACCCCCTTTTTCCTTTATTTGTGGTCTGATTTCCCACCTGCCTATTAGATGCCTTGCCATAGACCAAAACAGTTTATTATCCAATGATAATTTACAGCACACAGAAAGACATCTTATGTCACTTCACTGTGGATTTGAATTTTTCTTGAATATACTTAAAAGTTTGTTAGTTATTATAATCTTTATCATCCCTGCTTCAGGAATTAACATAATACATTAGTAAATGAACAGGAGTTTTGAATCTTTGATCTGAGAAGCTTATCAGAATGTACTTTTAAAATATTTTTACCAATTGGATTTGAATATTATTTGAAGATATTCTTCCCTGATTTTTTTTTTTTTTTTTGCTATGTATGTTTTGGCTAGTAAAGTTATTTTATAGATTCTATGGCTTTAAAAGTCTGTATCTTTGTAGATAGTAATATACCATGTTGCATACCTTATACAGATCAGCTGTCTGCTCAGGTATAGTTGTTTAAAGAGAAGATGGAAGAAGGAGATTGGATTTATTAGCTTCCACAGTGAATGATTGGTTGTGTTAAAGGATTTAATTTTTACTGATCAATGGAAGAGAGATGCATCTTGTTTTCTGTGCTATTTTCAGCAGTGAAGCTAACTCTTGTTCCTATAGTCCATTTATAAGAGGACCAGAAAACAATCTTTTAAATAGAACTTCCTTTAAGCCCCAGGCTTGGTAGCAGCTGTTATTGCTATTGAAGGGGAACTTTTCTTTCTTATGGAGGACAGACTGAATCTTCCCTATAGCTATTGCTGTGTTTCCTCCATAGATGAATATAAAAGGTTGATTTAGGTGTTCTGTACATATCTTTCTCTGTCAAAATATGAAATTTGGATTAATTCCTCGAATCTTTTGTGGGGTTAGAACAACAGTGGTTGTGAATTAGGAGATAATATGATAATTGTCTTGATTATGTAGTTCCGCTTTCACAAATTTTCTTGTGATTTATTACAAAAATCACCAACTTGCTTCAATTTTCCAATGTTTACTGTAATGAATAAGTGATAGAATCATGTTTTAAGGGGAAATCTTAAAAAGTGTGTTTTGATCCATGAATTAAGGGATAGACATCCTTAAACTTGGCTAAAGTCCTACTTTAATTATGGCAGACAGTGACCAAAGAAGGAATTCTGAGCTTATTATAGCTCGAGTGAAGCTAAGCTTTTGCTTGCTGTGTTCTTTTAGACATCTGAAGGAATGGGGAGTGTTTCCTGTAGCAGCAGTGTCGGCGATGAATAGATGAATGAATTTATCCGTGCTCAGAACTCACAACACATGTACTTTCTCCTCACAAGGACATAAAAGAGCACTGAGACCAACCTTAGCAATGATCTGGGCTTCTGTTTGGAGAGAAAGAGGCTTTGGGACTGTCTAAAAGAAGATCTGCGTATCTAGCGATAAAGAAACAAAAGAGCCTGTGACAGTATGGAAAGAATCTGACATTTGCTTTGTCTATACGAAGGATGAAAGGAATTTTGCCGACTTAGCCAAAACAATAACTGGTTTTATATGAGTTTGAGCCTGAAAACAGGCAGCAGATTAATATGGGGTTTTGTTTGTTTGTTTGTTTGTCTTTTGAAGAATTGTTTACCTTAAGAAATGGATGTGGAACGGTTTTATTTTTGGAAAGGAAAACGTGACACGGATTTTATAAGCTTAGTAGCTGTAGGTGGAGACTCTTGTTTTGTTTGTTAGACCTTTTTAATAATCAGTGAAGTCTGGATAGCAAAGATTGGAATTTCTTTTTTGGGGTCTTTGTTCTCTTCTTGTATTTAAGATAATTTCAGACAAAGGAAGCTATGTATGGAAAAGAAAAGCAAATATCAAATATTTTCTCTGATTTTGCTTTGATTCTAGTGAGAGCTTTCTGTATTAGTATTTTTAGTATATTTTAGTATTAGGTGATAATTGTGTCCAGATACTGACTGAGTTAGCAGTCTGGTGAGTTACTGGTCATAGCCTGCTGTGCTAAATAGACTGTACCTCTTTATTCAGCAGTAAGTAGGCATTAGTAATAGGTGTC
Source organism: Sigmodon hispidus (assembly GCA_004025045.1). Classification (NCBI taxonomy): domain Eukaryota; kingdom Metazoa; phylum Chordata; class Mammalia; order Rodentia; family Cricetidae; genus Sigmodon; species Sigmodon hispidus. Next base: position 143,018 of record PVIH01003916.1, read on the forward strand.
TGGGGAGTGGCTTTTTTTTTTTTTTCTTTTTTCTTGGTCTGATTTTTGCTATGGATGATTCCAGTATTCTGAGAAGGAGAGGGTTACAGGTGAGTCGAAAGCCTTTTAAAAAAATATTATTAGCACCTTTTAATGATGTAACAGATTGTTGCAATTTTATTCAGTGCATGGGGGAAGAGGGTGTCACTAAATTCTTTATTCTGTGGTATATACTTAGACTTGAGAATTTTTTTAAAGACCTTGCTACTTTGTTTTCTTTTTTTTTGAAATGGGGTCTTTCCGTGTTGCTTAGGTTGTTGTCTCAACTCCTGAGCTCAAGCGATCCTGCTTTCTCAAGGCTCCTGAATAGCTGGGACTACAGAGTGTTGCCACACCTTCCTTAGCTATTACTGTTTTTAATAGAAAAATGCAGCTTGGACTTACTTGAATTAAATGAGTGGATCAATTAAATCAAACCTGTGTAGAATGCAAACCTAATTTTGGACACTAAATATATAAACATTCTGTTTCTGATCATCATGCTTGTCCCTACCCCATAATGAAGTCATATGTGTATGTGTAACATTTGATTCTGTGTAAAATATTAAGAACTTTTCTAAATCTTTGCTTTGCATATATGTCATTCGCTTATGTCTGCCTCTCTATATCTCTATTTGTCCATGTATTCATCTGTCCATTCATCCTCTGTCTTCCTCAGTTTCTAAATGTTTGGTACATGAAAATGCAAATAAGATATTTAAGAATGAAAAGAAACACTGAGACTGGCAGGCAACTTTAAATTGAATTTAAATTAATATTTTTAGTATTAAAATAACTTGACAGATTCTTCCAAATTTGGTGATGTTTATCATAACACTGTAAATCAGATCATCTTGCCCTATTCTTATTTGTAAAGAACAAGCCAGCTAGCTCATCACTGGATGTTTTTGAGAGTTGATACAGTAATGGTTCCAGTATAAATTCTAGCTAGTTAACCAACGTATGATGGTCTAGTTGTCAAAAACAATATTTGGTTTGGCTTATTTGACATTTGTAAAGCTATCTCCCTAACCCCCCAAAAGCATATTGGATCTTCTTAATTCTAGTGAATTAATTTTATTTTATTTTGATTTCTTTAGTGTGTTCAGAAAGAATATTTGTTGGATAGATTAGTAAACTTAAAACTTAAGTTAAAACAAGTGATATTTATAGTTATATTATGGTCATACTTTTAATTCTGTGTGTGTGTGTATGTGTGTGTGTGTGTGTGTGTGTGTGTGTGTGTGTGGGTGGGTGAGTGGGTGGGTGGGTGGAGGAGACATTGTATGCTGGGGGCAGACATCAGATCCCTCACAATCAGAGTTAAAGGCATTTGTGAGCCACCAGATGGAGTGCTAGGATTCAAATTCTAGTCTTCTGATGAAGCAATAAGTGCTCTAAACCACTTTGCTATCTCTCCAGCCTCATAATTGTGTCTCTTATTAATATTCTTGTATTGAACACACTCAGGAACCAAGAGGAATACCCACTGAATTCTTCAGCAATCATTCAGTTCAAAAGTCATCACAAACCCCTGTGGGTTACATTGTCTCCTATAACAGTGTATTCAGTGATTGGTCAGTTGATGTCTCAGGGAAATTCTGAAATACATGTAAGAAGTATTCAGAAGACTCCTCATAAGTATGTGCAAGTATAACTGCTAATTAAAAATGATTGGTTTCATGAGCATGCTTAGTTGTATTTCCTAATTTATATGTTTTTCTGTTAAGTGGCTGGGATTTACAGATGGAATTCTATTCTCCTGGTGGTAAACTTTTAGGGTTTTGTTTGTTTGTTTGCCTGCTCTAAATGCCTCTTTTCTTCCCACTCCCCCCACCTCCCCACTGACTAAGGCATTCTCCTCCAGGATCTGCTACTTTGCTTATTGAAGCCTTTTCTTTTGAATCTATTTTTGTCTAGTGAAAGTACCAGACTGTCAGATTACATAGCTGGAAGGTGTTTTTATTTTGTTTTGTTTTTAATAGTTTTATGTTCTTTTTATTGTTGTTATTACCTTAAGATTTATTTTCTAGAAACTGTACTGACATATTTTGAAATAGAAGCAGTATTTGAAAAGCAGTAGTTTAGACTGTTCAATAATTCAAAGACATAACTTTCAAAGTAAGTTTTAGGTTTGTGTGCTTTAGCATAATAAAGATAATTGTGTATCTAGCTAAGTAAGTACTCATGTTATTTTGTGAAATAAGACCACATAAAAGTTTTCCGGAAAATCAGCTGTGGAACAAGCTACTTTCAACCTTCTTCATCAAGTTTCTTGGAAGAAGCACCATAGTAAATATTTCCCCATTTTATATTTGCCATTGTGTATAGCCAATAATGAGACTAGCTCAAGTACAAAGCTACTTTTGCAGAATACATGAGTAAGCAACAACAACAACAAAGTAAAAAAGAAAATCTGTTCTTACCATTGTTACTAAGTTTTAAAAGCTCTAGATAATATAACAAGTGAAAAATAAAACTGCATACATTTTGAGTAAAAAGAAAAAATTCTAATAGATGTATTGAGATAGCTGTTTGCTGAAAATGCCAAAGGAGTTAACTAAAAGTTACTAAAATAAAAAGTTTAGGTCATGGCTAAGTATATATAGCTCAGTTGGTATATATAGCTCAGTTGGTAGAGTACCTTCAAGACATGGATGTGTCCTTGGGTTGGATCCTAGTACATATAAACTAGGTGTGATGTTTTTTCTGCCTGTAATCAGAAAATGATGCCAGATGTCTAAGGTGCCTTAGGTATTTAGTGACTTTGAGATCAATCTGAGATACATAAGATATTTTTCTCAGAAAGAAAATGGGAAGTTTAGGACAGGCATGGTGGCACAAATCTGTAATGTGAGCACTGTGGCCATGGAGACAGGAAGAGCCTAGAGTTTATGGCCAGCAGAAGCTATATAGTAAATTATGTGAGACTAGTCTCAAACAGCTGAGGGAAGTTACCAGACAGAAGATCAAAAAATAATATTCTTATATACTAGCAGTAACCTATTAGAAAATACATAGAAGATAGGTCACCATTACTAACAATAGAATTCCCTGGATGTATGTAAAGCTTTACAAAGATACATGCCTATTATTAAAAAACAAAAAAACAAAAAAACAAAAACCTATGAGATGTTCTGAGAGACATAGAAGCAAAGATGTATCACTTTTAATTAACTCTAGGGCGAAATGATGCCTTTGGCTTCCTTGGGTATCTGCATTCATGGGCACATACTTATAGATAAACATAATTAAGAATATTTTTTAAAATTGAAATTAAAATAAAAACATCAAAAAACCCAAGTCAGATTTGAGTGAAGGATGCCTTTATCAGATCAGTTGTTTTGAAAGTAAAAGAAAATTTAAAAAAGTAAAGTAAAAGAAACTACATCACTATAATTTTGCTATAAAACAGTGATAATAGATAGTAGAATATAATACACTGGCTTATTTAATGATTTATGTGAAAGAAGACACAAATGATAGAATAATACCTTGGCTTTATTGCTCTGTGGCTTTATTCTTTGGATGGAATTCTCTGCATTGCAAAAAGAAGAGGATGAAAAAGGTCAACTGACTAGTCACCATAAACAAATATATTTTCTATCAACTCTCAGAACCATCCTTTCTACATCAGGTATTTGCCCATAAGGTCTTTATTACATAGAAATACCATCAGGTTTTAAATTGAGAGTATTTATTGTGTAAGTAAAATTATTGGCCTCAGGTAAAAACCATTTTGTGCTCCCCCCTTCTCCTTTTTCTGCCTGTGCTGCTCAGAACTGTGTTCTTAAAGTGCCAGTGTTCAGAAGTACTTACTTAATACATAAGGCATATTGGGAATATTTTTGATGTTAAAACTTACTTGGGGTTTTTATTTAGATACTATAACCACTAATAAGTTATGACCATCATATAAGGATAATTTAGTTTTCAGTTCTTAAAAACAAAAGAGGCACAGAAATGTCAAGCATTCTATTTTTTTAAAAAATATTTTTTAATAGAGGATAGATTTTTTTTTCTAAAAAATAGATTTTTTTCTCATACCCTGATTATAATTTTTCCTCCTTCTACTTTTCTCATTTTCTCCTTCTTACCACCTTTCGAGGTCCACTCCCTTTCTGTCTCTCATTAGAAAAGAATAGCTGGGGGCTGGAGAGATGGCTCAGCGGTTAAGAGCACCCTCTGCTCTTCCAGAGGACCCGGGTTCGATTCCCAGCACCCACATGGCAGCTAAAAACTGTCTGAAGTTCCAGTTCCAGGCAAACACCAAGGCAAATAAATAAGTAAATAAATAAAGTTTAAGACACTATTTTTTAAAAAAAAAAAAAAAGAAAAGAAAAGAATAGCTGGGTTGGAGAATTGGCTCAGAGGTTAAGAGCACTGGCTGGCTGCTCTTCCGGAGGTCCTGAATTCAATTTTCAGCAACCATCTGTAGTGAGATCTGGCACCTTCTTCTATAGTTGTGGTTTGGTTTATCTCTCCTCAGAGGGCACTTGATTTTTAAAAAGAGAGAGAGAGAATTTTTTTAAACTTTATCTATCTATCTATCTATCTTTCTTTCTTTACTTAGCTTTATTTATGTGCATTGGTATTAAGGTGTCAGATTTCTGGAACAGGAGTTACAGACAGTTGTGAACTGCCATGTGGATGTTGGGAATTGAACCTGGGTCCTCTGGGAGAGCAGCCAGCGCTCCTAACCGCTAAGCCATCTCTCCAGTCCCTAAACTTTATTTTTTAACAGTCTCTTGTTTTCTAAAATACTTTCATCAAATTATTAAGATTATTTCAAAGGTTATGGGATTATTTTTCTTTATGGTGAACTTACTTTTCCACTGTGCCATGTGCATAATGCCTAGTCAGTGTTGCATGACACAAATTTTTTGTTTTTATTTTCCTTTTCTTATATTTATTCTTTCTGAATTTTGCTTTTGAACCTGTTTGCCTCCAGCCATCGTGAATTTAGGACTTAAATATGTAATTTTCAAATCTTACTAACATAAATCTAGCATCTTTGCAGACAAGAATAATCAGACCAGTCTTGGATATTTAAAATTCTTCCGCTATATGGATTCTGTTCTTCCAGGTGGTGGGTATTTTATGCATGGAGTTGTTTGACTTAAAAATCTCAAAGATTATGTGGCAGAACATATCTTGTAATTTCAGCACTCCAGTCATTGAGGCTAAATCGTTGGAGTTCAAAGCCAGCCTGGACTAAATAAATAGCAAAACCTCACAACAAACAACAAATAATCACATTCAAACTTCAAAGTTCTATATATTGCACAAATTCCATTTAGTATTATAATAAAAACCCAGAGCCAAATATTGGGGAAAAGCTGGAATATCAGAGTGATAGGGAACAAACTATAGACAATTCCCACCCAGCTCACTTGAAAGACTGAATGGGATATGTCGTATCTTCACAGGTCCTCAGACTGGTTATGCAGGCAGAATGGTTGAACTTCTGCCTTCTGCTTTATTCCCCCTCCTTCCAAGCCATTTTACTTCCTGGTTCAACTCTCTTAGAGCTAGAATTAAAGGTGTGTGCTACTACTTCCTGGCTCTTTAGACCTTGAATTCACAGAAATCCTGTTGGATCTCTGTCTCCTGGGTGATGGGATTAAAGGCCTGGGTCACCACTCCCTGCCTTCATTTCACACTATTTTATTAAATATACAATATATATTTCCTTGACCTCCTGTGTTGTTCTTTGTTAATCAGCATTACAAATTGAATGTGTATGAGACACTATTTATTTATTTTTAATAGACATTTGCTTTTGTTTTGTTGAGACATGTCTCACTATGCAGCCTTGGCTGGCCTAGAACTTGATATACAGACCATGATGTCCTAGAACACAGAAATTTACCCGTCTCTGCCTCTCAAGTACTGGCTTTAAAAGTTTATGCTACCAGGTACAGTAGCTGCCTTTGGAAATTTAAAGAAAAAAAAAATGTTAGTGTAGCCTTCTTAATCCTCTAATTTTTTTCCTCTGATGCTGTATACATTTATTGTGTTTTATTATTTTTGTGTTTGTTTTTTAAGACAGCATGTTTAGCACAGGCTGGCCCAGAACTTATTATGTAGCTGAGGATTACCTTGAATTTCTCATTCTTTTGTCTCTATTGAGTACTTCGATTATAGGCCTTGCAGCACCATACCTAGTTTATGTTATACTATGGATCAGACTCAGGGCCTTGTACATGCTACTGCAACAGGAAGATGGATGAATAGTGAGAAATGTATTCTATGATGGTTAGTATTGATTGGATTGAGAAATATTTAGGACAGTGGTTCTCTCCCTTATTAGTGCTATGATCCAACAGTTCCTTATGTTGTAGTGAACTACCCAACCATAGAATTATTTTTATTGATACTTCACAACTGTAATTTTGCTACTGTTATGACTTATATGGAAAGACTGGAGTGAACACATGACACACCAAGACCAAATCCTCAGCACAAAGGAGATTTATTTGCCCCATAGGGACAAAGGGTAAGGAGTCAGAGACAAAGATAGGAAGCAGACGACAAGAGAAAAGAAAAAAGATATGAAAGAGAGAGAGAGATAGAGATAGAATGAGAATGAATGAGTGAATCCAAATTAATAAATTTAGATATGACACTCAGAAAATCCAGAGAATTATCAGGTCATACTTTGAAAATCTATACTCTACTAAAATTGAAAACTTCAAAGAAATGGACAGCTTTCTGGATAGGTACCACTTACCAAAATTAAAGAACAGATTAAAGACCTAAATAGACTTACAGTCTCCTAAGTAAAAAAAAAAAAAAAAAAGCCCAGGATCAGATGGTTTCAGTGCAGAATTCTACCAGACATTCAAAGAAGAACTAATACCAATACTCCTCAAAATGTTTCATATAATAGAAACTGAAAGAACGTTGCTGAACTCTTTTTATTAGGCCACAATTACCTTGATACCCAAGTCACTCAAAGATGCGACAAAGAAAAAGAATTACGGACTAGTCTCCTTCACGAGCATTGATGCAAAAATTCTCAATAAAATTCTGGCAAACAGAATTCAACAAAATATCAAAAAAAAAAAAAAAAAAAAAAAAAAAAAAAAAAAAAAAAAAAAAAAAAAAAAAAAAAAAAAAAAAAAAAAAAAAAAAAAAAAAAAAAAAAAAAAAAAAAAAAAAAAAAAAAAAAAAAAAAAAAAAAAAAAAAAAAAAAAAAAAAAAAAAAAAAAAAAAAAAAAAAAAAAAAAAAAAAAAAAAAAAAAAAAAAA